>VYZV01016393.1:37554-71806 GCA_013401275.1 Pandion haliaetus
ATGAGATGATAGTTCGTGTTGTATAAAATAAAGCTTAAAATGGTTTCCATGAGGAAGGATACTGCTTGGCAGGGCTGTTCCTGAGAACTGGTGGGGTTTTTTGTTTCTCTGTTTTTTTAATCTGCTCCGAGTGTCTTGTGTATAAGTTAAAGCCAGAAAGCTGCTTCTAGTAATGCTTTTAATCTTTTCTTTTACTTTGGACAGAAATGCAAATACCTGTTTCTGATCAGTTGGAGACTATAAATCAATTTCATCATGTACTCTCTTGGGCTGAAAATTACAAATCAGTTTTTCAGTGCCTTATAACACTGAATTTCCCTTTGAGGAATTTACAATGAAACCGGATATGTATGTCATTAAGCTGAGGCTGATTTTGTAGTTCTCCAAATGGAGGGGAGGGAGGCAGACCGAGGAAAAAAGCTGCATGTGCAGCTTCACTCTGCTCTGGGAGGTCCTAGCTTGGGGATTTTTCTTACTGATTACCGAGAACAAAAGACTTGGAAGATGTGTGACTAGAGGCCATTTGGCATTTGTGGTGTGCTTTAATTCCAGCAATTTACCTTTGTTTCCCGTATTTTGGAAACTGTCCTACAGATGAATTGCAGTGTTTACATTCCTTATAGCTGGGTTCAGGTATAATGCGTTACTGCTGGTGATAAGGGATTTCCTGTGAAGCAGTAAGAACCCACTCTGAGTGGAGATGCTTTAAAACTGTGTTACAGGGGAGAGAGTATCTCATTTACAGAATTAATGCTATCTGCAAACGGAGAGGAGTGGGGCTCGTACTTCGTGTGACACATGATAGGGGAGCAGCACCCAAATACGAATGTATGGATGCTCAAATTGCAGCATTTAAAAACAGTTCCAGTATTTGAAGCAAATACTCAGAAAGAAAGGAGGTTTTTTCAAAGGTCTCTTGCATGATATAGGAGCACAAAATCCACCACGTTTTTTTGGCAAGACTGGTTTTGAAAATCTCACCCAGGTGTTATGTATACTTGGAGTTCAATTTAGGTTTACAGTTTGCAACAGTCTTCAGGTCAAGCTCACAATTTCATTTGTAAACTCCTTTTACATGCTGAACTTATTTCACGTAAGGCGTGCAGAGACGCTAATGGATGCTTTTGTAATTAGAAGCAAAGCCAAAGAAACCAAAGAAAATGTTGTTAAATTTAGGGGTTGTAGCCCATACAAAAGGAAATCTATGATGACTCGATTTTTGTTTGTTTGATTTTTACAAATATTAAAGAAAAGTTGTCTTGCTTAGAGCTTCATATGTTCGACGGGGAATACAGAAGTGCAGCTTTGTAACACGAAGAGACCCAGCGGAATAAGGGGTCAGCGGGATGCATGGATAGGTTGGGCTGCAATTTGACGAGGACTTTAGATTGGTGCTGCTGTTCCG
This sequence comes from Pandion haliaetus, assembly GCA_013401275.1. NCBI lineage: Eukaryota > Metazoa > Chordata > Aves > Accipitriformes > Pandionidae > Pandion > Pandion haliaetus. Next base: position 38,960 of record VYZV01016393.1, read on the forward strand.
AGAGCAGGGTTGCCACCTCCTTCAGTTGGCTGCTCTATCTCTCCCCCCATATGTTTGTGGAGTCACATGGTGAACCACAACCAGAATCTGATCTGGCTGGCTGCTTAGTTTTTATTTTATTTTTTTGGTGCAGTAGTTGTCAGCGACATACAGAAAACCAGGCTGGTCCTGTGTGTGGCCGTGCGGAGGAAAGGAGTGGAACTGAGTGGTGGTGAAGGGGTGAGGCTGTTTCTTTCCGCAACAGTTTTGGTTTGTGAAAAATTTAAGATGTTCATGCAGCTGCAACCTGGTTCTGTCTGTAGAGCCTCAGGAAATCTCTACTGAAACGTGAATTAAATATTTGGATAAAATATTTTGCGTTTTGAAAATGGCAGCTTTAAGTTTCTGACCAGGGTTCTCATCTTTCCAGCGCCTGCTGCTCAGTATGGTTTCCTTGTGGAAATAATCAGGAAGGGACTTCAGCTTCTGAAACACTGTGAAATTGCACCGTAGCCCCAGTGGCATTTTCATGTTGCACCTACAAAGGGATTATGCAGACTTTGCCCTACAGAGGCTACTAAGTATTTAACGTTGGTGCATTACCACACTTTCATCCTGTAAGAAATAGTAGTCAAATTTTATTTTTTAATTTTCTTTTACAGTCGTGCGGAGTAAGAATCTGTTCTGAATTGTGATATGCTATTTTACAATTAACTTTCGTGATGTTCAGGATGAGATAGGATTTCTAAACTTGCGGTGTGATAGTAATAATTTTTCTGTAATTTGAGTTCTGTATCTAATACGTTATTGCTATTAACAAGCAGTTTTGATGCAGAAGAGGAATTTGTTCTTGTGAAAATCTAATCAGCTGTGGAGGTAGAAATCACAAAGAGTGAGTTTTACTGCGCATCTCACCGTGGGGCATAAAACTAGACTAGATGCCCCTGCCCGGTTCTGTCAGCAATGGGGAATGATGTTTGCCAGATTTCATGAATTCAGTACGGTAATCAGCCGGATGCAGCAGCACCTCCAAACAAACAAATCTGCAGTGGATGTATTAAGCCATCACCTATGACTTGTGCAAGGGTGTAGTTTAAACAGCGGTGCTAAAAATGGCATAATACTGTGTTCTCTCAGGAGGGTCGCTGAAGGAAGAAATAAACTTGGTTTACAAATGAAATACTTTGCGTTGGAGCACAGCAGATTTAGCCTGGATTGAAATCTTAGTGAGATTATTCCCTCTGGATGGCTCAGTTTGTCACCCATAATCGACATCATAAACTCCCATGGGAATGTCTTCAGTGAAAAGGAAACAAGATGAACTGTTAATGAGGCTTGAGCAGTGCCTTTGCCTCTACCAGACTTGCAAAGATAGAACGGTTTAGAGATCTGTTAGTGTCTCGTCATTTCTCCTAACAGGGAATAGGAATTGATCTCTTCAGTCCACAAAATGCACAAAAATAAAATGGAATGAAGTGCAAACTGCTGTGGTTCTGGTGCAGAACAAGCACGGTAGTTGAAGAGATTAATTCTGACATTGCTTAAGGGCAGAATTGTTCTTAAATTTTAGCAATTACATTTGAGCTAATACGACTAATAATAATCCTAATGATCTGAAGTCCAATGCAGAATCAGTGCTAAAATAACCCTATTTCTAGTTGTCATTTCAGCTCTGGTTTGACAGTGAGATCGCAAGTTCCATTCCTGATGACTCTCAGCAGTCAAGTGAATCATGTTTACTGTTTACGTATGGCTGCAAAAGGTATCTTGTTCTAATTTCTTACCTTTTTTAAATTTTAGTTGTTGACCTCCTTTACTGGCGAGACATTAAGAAGACAGGAGTGGTGTTTGGTGCCAGCTTGTTCCTGCTGCTTTCATTAACAGTGTTCAGCATCGTGAGCGTGACAGCTTACATTGCCTTGGCCCTGCTTTCTGTGACGATCAGCTTTAGGATATACAAGGGAGTTATCCAGGCAATCCAAAAGTCCGATGAAGGCCACCCGTTTAGGTGAGATTTTTTTTTTTTTTTTTTTAAAATTAAGAAAAAGTGTGTTGTCTTGGGGAACAGCAGTATTGGTGCTGTTAGAAGCAGTAGATGACGTATGCTGGAATATGTTGCATAATAATGTAAGTAGTCTCTGTACTGAAAAACTGGTTACCCAGCCTATGACTACTCTTCTTTCAGTTTTTGTCAGTGGGCATACATGGCGATAAAGAAAATGAACTGAGTACTTGGTACAGGGGATTTCCCTGGGAATGCTAGAGTATCCTAAGTTGCATTAAAATAAAAATGAATCGATAATTCAATCCAATGGAGTAATAAGTGCATTTTAGAGTGGTATAGTCTTCAGAATGTGAACCAGTGGCACACGATGGACAAAATTTAAACAATACCCAGGAGACGCAGCATTTTCAATGCAATATATTTAGCAAAAGTCACAATAAATGTAGCAGGGGAGACTTCTGTCTTTTTGGAACTTTTTTTTTTTTTTAAGAATACTCTTAAAATTAGTGTTCTAGTGTGGAACAGCATAGCTGTGTTCTCCACATGCAAGGCTGCCTTGTCAGCAGAACCCAGGTTCTCATTGCAGCCTGCCCAGGTCAGAAATCCAGCAACTTGGACTCTCAATTCTAAGGCTTGAGGAGTTGAATCGTAGGATTAATTTAGGTCCTTTAAAGAGGACCTCTGAACCCTTTGCTTTAAGTGATGAGCGAAGTCCTTGGAGCGTACCATGGGTGCACTTCCCCGCGGTGCGGGAATACGGTATCCGTGGTATGCGTCCTTTCCTGTGTGGAATACAGTGGTGCCCATTACTGCAAAGCTGCATCTTAAGAGAAATAAAAACTTAGCCGTGTGTTAAGAGTATTTACTAAGAGTGCATGTTTCCTGTTTCCATACCAGCCCTGTCCCACACTGCTCAGACTTGCTTCTCTCCTTTTATTAATTGATGAAGTGGTTCAATCTCAACTTCCCTTGCACCTTTCAGAAACTCCTGCTTGCCCTCCTATTTACAGCTCTCTTACTAATCTTGCGGTGTTTCCAATTATTTTCATTCTCTTCCTGTCATCTTCAGTAAGGTGAAGTAAAATGTTTTCTTGGGTATTCCTCCCTGACTGTGTGTAATGGCTCATTTACCCAGTGGAAGCCACTCTGTGCCTAAAACAGCAGTGGGACCAAACTCTGGAAGAAAAAGGAGTATTTGCTTTCAAGCTTAGATCTGCTATAAAAAAAAATACATCTGAACAATTGGCAACAGCGTAGCTGAAATATATGTGAAATACAGTCTTTTGTAAACTTAGTTTTTTGTTTGTGGATTTTTGGTTTGTTTTTCTTTAACCATCAAGGCCTTGCATGGCCCTCCTTATTCACCCTCATTAGGGTGAATAATTCCCAGCTGAAATCCCCTTTGCTCTGTTTACCCAGTAGTGCTCTTCAGTGTCCAAACAGCATTTCCAAGTGTCAGTTAAGTTCTTTCTCAGGAAGAACAAGCAAAACTTGTTCTACCTGTGCTCTTTCTGCAGTTTATTTCTAAAAATACTGATATTCCAAAGAAGCTTCCAGACATCGTTGTCCAACATATCTGGTTGCTTGCTTTTTATCTGTATAGCTTCAGCTGCAAGAAGGATATTTTTCCTTGAATTTAGTTTGGCAGTGAAGAGCACATCCATGAGATGAATTTGATTTTTGATTCAGGTACTGAGTATCTTGCTGGCGAGTTGAGAAGAGTGTGCAGATTCAGGCCAAGCGTGGATAGCAGAATGTAGCCTTCAAGTGGCTGCCCTCTGTAGTTACCATTTAAAGTATTTTCATTTGTTTTGGACGTGCCACAAGGCCATGTTTAGCTTTGCTTTAAATGACATACAAAGGTTGCTTTTGTAGGAGTTGTTCTGTTTGAGAAATGAAGGAATCTCAAATCTGGTAGAATATTAGACTGCCTAATACAATAGCAAAACCGGAGGATGACACATACCCCACGCCCCGACCCCCCAGCCTGTCCGTCTCTCATGTTTTTTAACGACGTGTTGGCCCTATTAGTGTACTAGATTATAGCATACGCTGAGGAGTAGGAAGAGACTTTGTAGACCGAGCAGCATATGGGTCAGTGGTGCTGGACGCTGTTTTGGCCCCTCGGTAGCCTTGTCTGTTCACACATCTGTGTTAGCCAGCGCACCTTTTTTGCCCAGGCCAGGTGAGACTGTGCGCGACTTGGTGGATGCACTAGCACAACACAGCAGTAAGAAAGAAATGTTTTTTTTTTTTCTCCTAAGAGGTTGTGGAGTTTTTTTTTAAGGTTCACTTTTACCTTCTAAGAATAACTTTAGGTTAGTTCTGGTCTATCCTTTTAGCATTCCTCGTATGGCGAGGTTTTTCTCTATAGCATAAAAAGAATGTATGTTGATATTGTATATATAACACATAACATATGTTGATACTGTTTGGCAGCACTCTCAGTGAAGTTTCATAAGCTCTTCTTTCTTGCAGGGTTTACTTGGAGTCTGACGTAGCTGTGTCTGAAGAGCTTATTCAGAAATACAGTAATGTTGTGCTCGGTCACATTAATGGCACAGTCAAAGAGCTGAGACGTCTCTTCCTAGTCGATGACTTAGTTGATTCTCTGAAGGTAAGTTCGCTTCAGCTGTAGACACAGCAGCCTTGTGCAAATAGATTCCTTGCTGACCTAGGTTAGCAAAGCCCACTGGTCCTTAGAAACATGAATGAACAATAGCATCTTTGGCTCTGTATAAGTAAATAATGAGTTTTAGTGTGGTTGTTGGAAGTAATGAGCCTTTTTGTTCTTCAAGAAGTACAGCTTTCTGTTAGCCCCACTGAGTTGAATATGAAGTGCTACATGCACTAACAGAGTGGATAACTTTATGTGCACGTTATTTTGACAGTATAATAAAAACAAATGGAAAACTGAAATGAGCTCTGGCTGCATGCAGTTTAGCTGCTACACCTCCTTGCTGGTGCTTAACAGCAGAAATCTTTTTAAGAAAGCAAGACACTGCTCCAATATGGGCATTCAGAACATGTCACTGACATACATCTGTCCCTCTTGAAAATCTGTGTTTTGGGCTAGACCGCCACGGTCTGGTTTTGTTTTGGTTTTCAATTTGTTTCTGTCCAGAGATGAGCAAGTGGTTAGTGCGGAGTTAACTTGCCATAAACAGTAGGAGTTCCTGTGTCCACTTTTTTGCTGGAAGAGTGGGGACTGAGCGATTCCCTTGTTTTACTAGGAAGGTGGACGCCTGTTTCAGTCCCGGGATTTGGGTGTGAATAGCTGCTTCTTTTAGTGATGCCAATTACTGAAACGGGTTTTACAAGTTACTCTACCCAAAGTGTGCAATACTGCCTAACAGATATCTTGAATATGTCCAAGTAGTATTTAATGGGATTTATTGAAGGTGGCAGAGCAAAACTGACAGTGAATAATAATAGTAATAATAATTAAAAAAAAATTGGCTGAAAGCCCTTCAGTTTTGTTCCGTGAGAATTACATTCTCTCCTTTCAAGCTAACTGCCTTTCTTCGTTTTTCAAACAATTATTTCCTTTACTGAGTACAATGTGTTGTCCGTTTCTTTTTCAGTTTGCTTAATCTTCTTGAAATAAAGGTGCATTTATCCTCCAATAAATCCCTTACTTAGTGCTTTGTAAAGTCCCTTGAGTAGTTGTGGGGTTGGGGGAAGGGGTTTCTAGTGAAGCTTGGAGAAAAATAGGAAGGCTGTAAAAGTCTTCGTTGTGTTTGTGGAGTAGAAATTGGAGGCAGATCTCAGGATCTTAACCAGAGTTCCTAGATCCAGTTTCTCATTATGCTCCAACTTAAACACCGAGTTTGTGCCGGAATAGTTGCACCTGATGCTGTTCGAGTCTCCTGCAGTAGGAGCCCTTTCCCTGTGGAGACAGGAAAGATTATAAGGCTGTCGGGTGGTTACCTGGGGTCTGCTGGTCCCGGTAAGGGTTCACGTTCTCGGAAGGGAAAGAGGAGATGGGATATTAGCCTGGGGTTTTGTGTAATAATCTTCCTACTCCTAAAGGGTTGTGCAGTAAAAGTTGTTTTTTATATGAGGTGGCTGTGCAGTCGTATGTTCTGGTCATTGTTCTGGACGTGACTGGTACTCCGGCAATCATTTTATGGCAGAATGGCTTAAATAAGGCCTGTTATTGTCTGTGCCTTGCCGGTGTTTCCACACAGGGACTGAATTTTGACGGCTAAATCCCCTCACCGCTGCCCATTGGTCTGGTCTGTAAGAAGCTGTGTGTCACCTTCATGCTTAAGTGGCTGAGTACTTAGGATTCCTCTCTGCAGCATCTCAAGGCCACAGCCTTGACCAAAAAAGTTACTGTTACGTGGCTAGAATTGCATTTTGATACCTTAAACTTGGGGCGGGAGGGAGGAAAGGAACATATTCTTTGTTTATTTGTGTTTTTTTAAGGACATTGAGTTTGAGTGTTCAAAGAGAAGTTACTTTGCTTAAGTTGTGTTTGGATGTGATTAAACATCATCACAGGAAAACTTGTAGTCACAAGGTCACTCGTATTTGTTTAATAATTAAGGCCTTTGTGATATGTTCCTTCATCTGAGTTATTAGAATTTCCACACCATTTGTTTAGCGATCATAGTCCCTTGCCGTAAAGGAAGAGGAAGCAGTGAACAGCCAACTGCTGTTTCAGTTAACACCGTTTTAAAAATCAGGCCTTTTGGAGGAATTATGTTAGACGTAGAATTAATTCCAGTCAGAATGTTTTCAAGGCACTCTAATCGTTTTCAAAATACTATGGTATATAGGAAAGACATGTCTGTTCAGCTGAACTAATTCATTTCCCCTCTCTTCTTATGACACTTAAAATGTTTTACGTAGGTTAATTAGTCTAATTTATGGTAGTTGGGAGCAACCCTTCTATGAAACCAGTGAATGTCAGGACAGTTCACAAGCACAAGTTACTGATTTTGAAGAGTTCGTGCTTGAGGAGAACATTAAGATGCTGGGGTCTTACGTAATGTAACGGCCCTGGTTTAGAAAAAATAAAAATATCTTGGCTCCTGTAGTTTAAACATCTTCACTGTAGGAAACAGCATGTTTGTGTATAATTAAAGTTACAGAGCTTTAATGTAGAAAATGTCTGCAGGTCAGTTTATTGTGTGTAATCGTTCTGGCTGTAAAATCGGTCTTGTTAGGATTTTTTTCCCTTTTATTAAACAATGCTTCACTCATGGAAGTCTTAAAATGGGACTCTAAATATTTATGCAGCACAAGAAGTTTCTCACAGCTCTTGAGGAGCAATTCCAGAGGAGCCCTTGCCAGAGAGTCCCAGGAGAAGCTGCACTTTGTCCTGATGAACAGCGATCTGGTGCTTCACCCCCAGCTGCGCAACGGTAGCCGTCCTGACACTGGGGCACAGTTGCTTTCAGTTTGTCATTGCTCAACTGATGTTTTGAGAAACAGGGCTCTCTGCTGTATTTGAACTATTTTATACTAAAGAAACTGATACGTGGACATTTCTGGATTTGCCATTAAATGGCAGTGTGCTTTGGGTACTGGGGAGTCATTAATCGTTGGAAAGAGGTAGGCAAAAACTCGGTTCAGTCCATCAGATAGACTGGATTTTTTTACTGGTTTACCTATCATTGTAGCCTCATCGTACCAGGCTGAGCTTGGGCGCTGTGCTCTCCTTCTGTCCTGAGTGTGTGGGAAGAGCAATATTACCTTTGTAGGTCAATCCCAGGTTGCCTTCTGCGGTGGTTTTTTTGGTGGGGTTTGGTTTTTTTTTTTTTGGGTTTTTTTTTTTTTTTTGTCTTAGAGCTTTAAGTGTTTAGATGTGTTTCAGGTAATCCTTTTGGTATTTTTAAGGTTCTCTGAGTTTGTCTCATTTGTAAGGAGAAAAAAAAAAAAAAAAAAAAAAGAGACACACCAATACAAAATAGAGACGAATACGTAAATGTGGGACTGAGATCAACTGCATTTAATCCGGGAGTGTTGTTTTAACTGTCAGAAGTGTGTGAAGAGAGGAGGAGTTGTGGGACGAGGGGGTTCTGAGGTTTTATTTTGCTGAACTTCATTTGCTTTGGTAGCCCCAGCCTTCAAAAAAGCTGTCCCTTACTGATGTGGTAGAGAGAGGGGGGTGGTCTTGCTGGGCTCAGCGGTTCCCCCTCCCGCCCAGTGTGAAGAAGGGAAGTGGGTTAAAAATTGCACACGCAACACAGTGCATCCATCATTAGACCCCGATGCTTCTCTGGAAAAACTTTTGGAGAAGCAAAGCCCCTGTCAGTCAAACGTTACCTCCTGGATTTTGATCTGTCTTGGGCCATAAAATCAATGCTGACTAAATAGTAGGATTGGATAGTTCTGATAATTGTTGGACTTCGGGATTGATTCATATCTGTTACCCCTCTGCTTACGTAAGCTCACATTTTCTGACTTGATCGTAGTCTTCAGCAATATTACTAAACGTTCCCCTGACCGGGGCTGGTGCTTAGCTTCGGTAATTGTGCTCGTACAGAGGAGATCTTGGATAGCTGTCGGGATGCTTTGCGGCGTGTGCTTGCAGGCGGCATATTTAGTTTATTGACTGCACAGCCTGTAAGAGAATCATTCTGAATGTTCACAGGCTCGGGGGCTTTTTTGCTGTAGTAAAAGTTGTTGACGTCCCTTCCTTCGCTGGGGAGGGGGACGTGCTGCATGTACAGACTTGCTCTGAAGGGAAAGTACTTGCTCCTTTAAAATGTCTTGTGCAAAGAGGCTGGCAGTCAGCTCTCACCCTGGCATTGCAGAGAGCAGAACTGGGTCAAGGTTTGAACAAATCATGAGGGAGTTTAGAGAAATCTGCTTTATTTTTCTTAATAAACGTGCCAAAATCCTTCACTGGGAATGCAGTTGATGGTAATGTTGCAGCCTTGTCCGAGTGTTAACTTTGTGCCTCTAGTGTCACATCTAGAAAGAACTGACAGATAAAGAACTGCATCATTTGCAGTTAATCCTACTGAATTTTGAATGGGATCAGCGTTGAATGAAGCCCTTCAAGTTAACTTCATTTCATTACAGGGGTCACGCAACTGAACTTGTATCGATTGTTATGCCCTTATCTCATTGTTGGCTGTTGATTTTGTTTGCTTTGGATATTTTGCATCTTATGATAAGCAAAAATGGGTGTTTGGATACATAACTTGGCTGTAGGCTAGATCCTTGCCCACACCCACAGTCCTTCGACATGCATTTTTTTCCTTTCCAGTGCTTTGTACCCATCTTTTCCTTGCGTGTACCTCCTGCTTATCAGAGGGCTTCACCTTCGGTTGTTAACTGTGCCCAGATCTTCTCTCCCTGATGCCAGCAGCAGCCTCCTCACCACGTCTTGTCCAGCTGTTTGGTGTTTCGCACAGAAAATAACCAGATGTGCTTAGTTGATTAACGGGCTGGGGGGCTCGTCTGTGTGCTCTGCACAATGCAAAGGGTAATTCAGTGCTTAGCAAGAAATAAGCACTGGTAAATCCCCTATGCCTGACATCCAGATCCTGGCTTCTGCTCAGTTCCTTACGGGCTGTGCAACACTAGAAGAAACCGGCTGATTTTCCTTGGGGAGGAATCCTACACAGAAATAGAGCTGGCAGCCTTCGGCCCCCTCCCACCCCCGCTATAGGTCAGAGGTGTGCTTGGGACACTCTCCACCTGGCCGAAAGCTGAGGGGCTTGAACTTCTGCAGATCTTTGTGTAAAGCGGGTGAAGGGGAGCGGAGCCTGTGCAGGACGGGAGCTGTGCGAGTGCAGGCAGCAGGGTGGTGGTGGGGGAGGAACGGCGTCTGGGTCCGAGTTAGTTAGGGGCTGGGGTACGAAGGCAGAAATGAGGTCAGCGTGAGGGCGTAGGTGTCTGTTAACAGAAGGGATGTCTTTGTTTCTGAATTTGTCTCTGACTTGGAGCTAGCTTCCGTTTTATGGCACTGTTAACTTCTCTCTTTCCTGAATTTTTTAGTATCCAAAGCTCCTATGGTTTGTTTTGGGTTTTTTGAGGAAATAAAGTCGATTAAGCCAACCTTGCCACGTTACCTTCCAGACAGGTTTTTTCCCCCGATGGGACAGAACCCTCTGCGTAGTCTAGCCAATGGTTCATTGAGACCTTTGCTGAGCCGAAGCGTGACTGTGATAGTTCGGTGCCGCCGTTTGCGCTGCAGCCCTGGAATGGATGCGCTCGTATGTTGGCTGCTGGGCTACCACACAAACAAATGACCTGCTCGCTTTCTGGCTCTGTCACCGAGTGGCGTGTCCTGTGCCAGCCCTTTAACCTCTCACTTGCCTGTCTTGTTCCATCTCTGTGAAGGGTGGGAGGTAGGAACTGTGTTTGCCTGTCGTTAGGAAACCCGGGACTGGAAGTGCTGTACGCTGTACAGGCAGTGCTGCAGAGGGCATTGAGCAGCCACCGAGTACTAACAGCTTTTGGGCTGAATTCAGCCCTATGACCTAGACGCAAGAGGCCACGTATCCTATTACTGAACCCTTCGGCCATCTTGTCACTCATCTATGATTACATGAGACGTACGGGGTGAAGTGGAGTTTGGGGCATTTTAGTTTCATGTGTGTGTTTAGAGAAGTTCTCTCACTGCTCTAACAAGTGTGTTCTGGTAAGACAGACTGTGGGCTGACGTGCTGTTTTTTTTCCTTTTTAGTTTGCGGTGTTGATGTGGGTATTCACTTACGTTGGTGCCTTGTTTAATGGTCTGACATTACTGATTCTGGGTAAGTGTTCTGAATTGTATTAAATGCCTGGCATACAAAATAACCCTGGAAAAGCACGGAAGTCTGCTCGATACTGCGAGGCAATTCCCGTGTTCTTGAGAGTGTAGCAAGATGTTACCGTTTCATGTCCTTTTTCTAGGATGTTGATAACACTACAGAACAGATCATTCTGAATTGCATGGTTGAATTCCTTGAGGTTGCCCGTTTCCCAGACTTCGTGTCGTTTAAAAGCACGTTCTGTTGTGCTTGTCCCTGTCAGGGTTAGCCTTGCTTGAATATCATCGCTGTATTGTGACTTTGGAGGAGGTACAAAATTGGCTCTGGCCATGTCCCACTGCAGGTAGTTTAATTTCTTGTATCCCAGAGCAGGCTGCCTTCAGGTGTCGGAAACCGACTGACGTTGGCAGAAGCCTAAGCATCTTTTTTGAAGCATTTGCGTAACTCACTGTGAAAAAGTGATCTGTGACCAGACTTACTGTACTGTTAATGAGACCTGGAGAACAGCCCAACTTCTCCTTAATAGGGATTGTTCAAATTACGGGCCAACGATTTTTGTGTGTGGCTTAGTTATTTCTTTTTCTTGTACCTTTTTGAAAGAGGTGGCAAGGTGTGGAAACTAGTCTTCGTTTTACTTGAACACCATCTCTTTTGCCAATATTTATGCCTTTGATGTGCTCTCTTTTCCAGCTTTGATTTCGCTCTTCAGTGTTCCTGTTATTTATGAGAGGCATCAGGTGAGTGTTGAATATGATTCATTAAATGCTTCATAAAATCAGCTCTGCTGAAGCAAAACCACAAGCGAGTAAAACCAAAATTAATTTCAATCTTCTAAAAATCTGGAAAGCCTTTAAAAGATAGGCCTTTAACCAGGAGTCAGTGCTAGGGCCAAGAGAATCAAGTTCACTTTGGAGTCCAGACTACGTCTGCTTTCCCCTCCTCCTCTTTGGTGGAAGTCTAAGAAGGCTTCCCCAGCAAAGTTACGAAAAGGGCCTGATTAACCTGGAGGCCTCTCTCCTCTGATCCAGATTTGGTCAGGACTAAAGCAGCAGTAGGCACGGTACCTTAATCCTGACGTAAGTACTTCTAAAACAATTTCCAAAGAAACCTCTTTGAAGCCGATATTCAGGATTCATGTCCTGTAGCCCTGGCAAAAGCAGGAGGTGGGAGATGCTTGGCACAGTCAGTCCGGCGCTTCTCCTGTGGAGAGACTAAAATGAAAGAAAGGCAAGAAAGAGCAAACATAAAACGCGTATGATTAAATTAAAGTCGAGCTTCAGCAGGGACTGTCTTCGGCAGGTCATAGCACAGGAGGGGGGAAGCCAGCTCTGGCTTAGCAGTTCCTTCTCCCCTTTCAAAAACAACGCTGCTCATGGAGGCCAGCCTGGGACTTAGGAAGGGAGGAAGAAAGGCATGGAGCAGATGGCGGAGCCTCTTGGGCTTCTCTCCGAGCTCCTAGGGATGGACAAAGCACTCTGCAGTGAAAGGAAATCCTGCAGGTCCGAGGAAAGACGAGGGACAATTTGTGTGGCTTAACCCGGGCTCCTCAATCCTCTTGAGGAGCTGAAGGCTGCTCTCCGAAGGCGTAAGCTGTTTAACAGGCCCAGCCCACCTAAGCAGCTTTCCTTCTCCACGGTGCCCAGAGGAGCTGACCGCCCCTCACCGAGGGCCTGGGTTGCGCAGCCTCGCGAAGAGGCAGGGGGAAAGGCTAGTAGTGACCGGTTTGATGGAACATGCAGAAGCCAGGGATGGGCTTATTTGGGTGCTTACCCGCTCGCTATTCCCTGCTCTCGTGTGCGGTCCCAGAGGCAAGCACCAGCGTGTGCTGTGGCTGAAGTTGCGGGAGCTCTGGCATCAAACTGGGACGTAAACCTTCTGTCAGGGGTCGTTTGTGTAAAGCGTGTCTTGGTGCAACTGTTTGTTTGTAAGAGCTGCTCTGTAACATCTGTCATCTTCCATTTCAGGCCCAAATTGACCATTACTTGGGACTTGTGAACAAGAATGTCAAAGATGCGATGGCTAAGTGAGTTGGGTTTTTTTTTTTTTTTGTTGATTTGATTTTTCTTTTTTTAATTTTATTTCACTTTATAAAGAATGTTTACGGTTCTCTGCATCTGTGGTACTCCTGTACATACCAAACGCATCACATGCATTAGTCCTGGGAGGAAAACTTAAGTCAGTCAGTCCTCTGTTTGAATTTGGAACGGTTATGAAACCAGCTCCTTTCTTGCCGATGCTGCTGTTAAGTTGATCTGGTATTATTTTTTACTAGAACTCTGTGTATTTGAAACCATTAGTGAAGCCTGAGGCCCTCAGCAGTTGCAGTTGAGGGGGTGAAGGAAGAAGAATGTAGGGGTTCCTTTGGTTTCTGAGTGCAATAGTTCTGTGCTGCTCTGATGATAATCAATCATCATCACATGTTGCTGTTCTTAAGACTATGTTTGCACCTGCTTTTTTTTTTGTGGTTCTTTTCTCAACTGCTGTTCTTTTTCCTCTCCTGTTCCTTGTAGGATCCAAGCAAAGATCCCTGGCTTGAAGCGCAAAACTGAGTAAAAAAAGCCTGAAGCAACTTATCGATAGGAAGTTCATCTTTTAAGGGGGAAAAAAAAAATACTCATTTGGATTTACATGGGGAGGGTCAGGGAATAGCAAAACCCTTGACATTGCAGTGCAATTTCACAGATCTTTATTTTTTAGCAACGCAGTGTTTGAGGAAAAATAACTGTTCTGACTGCCATGTGTTTCATCATCTTAAGTATTGTACGCTGCTATGTATGGATCTAAAACTAATCATCTTTCTTTATCCTGTGTGCAGCACTGGCTAATACAAAAGATTTGAGAAAGCTGTACATTTTGCTTCATCAGAGGTAGTCCCTGCTGCGTTCCAGAAGAGGTAGTGCAGGTGGAGCGGAGGATAACACTTCCCAGTTTGTGCACTGTGTATGGTCTGTGTAGATTGATGCAGATTTTCTAAAATGAGATGTTTTAGAAGAATATACCATTTTAGCAAGTTTTGAAAAATCTTGCCTTTTTGGTATGAGTATAGCTGTATTGTGATTTTACTGTTTTATCAATTGCCAATATATATATATATATGTGTGTTTCACAAAGCTTAGATCTTTCAGCTGCTCCACAGTGCTTCGTACTTCAGAGAATTGACTGATTTCTGGACTAGCTCCATAGCACACAAGCTTGGAAAACTAAAATGTCTCTGTAAACACTAGCATCTGTTTAAGAAAACAAAAGAGAAATGAACAAAGGAATCGCCACATGTATTAAAAGAAAATTACAGCATACACGTTGTTGCACAAACGTACCGTAGTTGATTTTGAGCAAATAATTCTACAGTCTCTGATAAGCTGTGGACCTAATATCTAATGCTGCAAATGTCGTTTGGAAACTTAGTTAAAACCTTGTTATGCAAGAAATGATAAATGAAAATACACTTGCAGTTTAAGCTGTATTGAACTAAGTCTGTGGAATGCATTGTGAAATGTAAAAAAAAAAACAAAAAACCAACAAAAACAACAAAACCCAACAAAAAAGCAAAAAAACCCCAAAAACCCCAAGTATCAATAAAGCTTATAGACATAAAATAATATTGGTATTTTGCTTTCTTGAGGCAAGTTTAATATATTTGTGTTTATTTTGTTTAAGTTCATCGTGAGTAACTATCCATTGTACATGGTGGTGGAAATAGTTTGTCAGACGTATAGCGATGTGCGTAGGTGGATTTTTCACGATACCTTTTCTTCCCGTACGTGCAGTGTGAAGCAGTTTGTTCAGTTCCCGTTACAGATGCGATGTCCCGCGTAGCTGTGTCGGCCGGCGATGCTCAGTTCAGCGTGTAGTTCTTGTAGCGCAGACTCTTGCCTGCAGCGACAGCTCAGTGACACGGGGGTGACGGTGTCAGGTGCCACTTAAGTGCTGTGAGTTGGTTATTGAAAATTGTGAAAGATGAGATTTTAAATGAAGCGAAGATCCTTGGTTTCTTTTATTTTTGAGACAGTGATGTGTGATGCCATCTTCTAGTTGGAAAGCAAGTCCCAGTAGTCTCCTCAGATCAACTTGTAGAATGTGCTCTAAGAGCTGGACACTGAAAACTTGTATCCAAATTTATTTGAGACAGATTTTAAATTAATGGCATCTTGACCGTTGAAAAATAAATTCATGCACTAATGTTTTAGTTTACAGTATAATACAGCATTACTTCTGAACATTTTATACATAAAGCCAGACCATAATAAACATACAAAGTTTAAGTGTTCTCCTGATGGACACTATTGCTTTAAGTTACTTTTCACATCACCACTGATTAATTCATTCTGCCACACAACTGGTTTTATTTGGGATACAATCAGTGTGAAAGGAAGGCAAACATTATGAGAACAACCATCAGCAAAGAAGGTGCTCACTGACATCACCACCTAACAAACAGGATTACATTATTTCAGCAAGAAGGTTTCTTCTTTAAAAAAAAAAAAGACTGCATAGGGACTCTTATTGTGTATCTATCTATCTGACAAACTGATCTTCTGTATAGTAATATAAGGCATTAATAAATTCAATTTAAAAAAAAAAGTGATTCTTTGAGGTTGCTGAAGCACTTTTGTGTGTTAAATGTACATTGATCCACTCCTTTAACTGGATATTCGTTGCATCAAACAGCTCCTTTTTATGCCGTGGGCATCAGAAGTGGATTGGCAGGAAGCTTCCGCAGTTCAAAATAATTGTATTTTCCTGAACTGGGACTAAAGCGCTACTTAACATTTCTTTTCAAAGACTAAATGTAAGTCTAAATGTTTTATTTTGGCCTTTATTTCTTTTAATTAACAAACAAACAAACAGTCTTTTTAAAAGAAGAAAGGTAATTTCAAAATACAGATGTTGTTCCATGCCAGAATCTCAAAAAAAAATCTTCTGGTCTGACACTGCCCACAGTTTCTGTTCCTTTCTAAACAAACAGTTTTACTGGAAAAAGCTGAACTTGTCTTTCTCCAAGTCCCCTGTCCCTGGCTGTAGTGTTTGGTTTTGACAAAGTGTTCGTTAACAAACAGTGAAGGGCTTTACTGGCCCACTGTAGACAGCTGCTCGTGGTCTCCGCTTCCACATGGAGGCAAGTCTCCTTTCATCTCAGCTGCCTGCTGCCCCACAGCCCAGTCACAGACGAGGGGGCTGCAGGGGGTGCAAGAGAAGCGATGCTGGGGAGAGGAGTCCAAATTTAGCAAAGTTTACGCTCTGCTCGAGGCCAGGTAAATTTTCTGGTACCAGAGCGATTTATGTCTACTCATAAGCAGCGTGGGACTAGCTGCCGGCCAGAGGGTACGTGCAGTCCCCGCTGCTGTTGTGCCGGGCGTTCCTTTGGCTGTCTTCAGGGAGCCCCTCCAGAATGGGAAGGATGGGGAACAGTGATTCTTGGAGGCCTTCAAACCGCTGCTTGAATACACGAGATGGCCACTGCAAGTAGTTAACTATAAAAGCACGGGTTCCAATAAGCAGGGAGAGTGCAGGAACACGTGGGGAACAACTTGCTCAGTTGTGTTGAAATTTCTTTAACCAAGTCTCTCCATGCTCCCTTTCCCCCTCTACTCACCATTGGAGTTAAGCTTCAAATTCTGGCTGCAGTCAAGCTACCATCACGACCCAATTGTGACCAGCTTATCAAGAGGTGTAATGCCATCAGGTGTTTGTCCTTAGAACAGCACATAGCTTCTTGCTGTCGGAAACATTTTGGAATTCACTTGTGAAGGTATTAAAAAAAACCAAAGCAGAGAACAGGGATAATGTAAGTACACAGCTGGAAAAGGTGTTGATGGTTAGCCCTCCTCTGTGAAAGTTATAGCACCGTATGTTGAAAGCAATTGGTGGGAGGCAAAACTGTAGCCCATACTACTAGAAAATTATTCAAAGGCACTTCATGGATAGAAAATTTTGCCAAATATATATATATATTTTTTTTTAAAAAAAAAAAACTTAAAAAAAAAAAAAAAAAACCACACGATACTTTGCTCCTTGGATTACTGAAAGCTGAAGTGTGAACCCCAGCATGCTCATTGAAAGCTTGCAGTTTTATTCTGGTGCACCAAATTTTGAGTTTTAAGCAGGTGGTGTAAAAACACCAACTTCCTTGAACAAATGTTCAAAGCCATAAATTTTGAAATTGCGCAAATTAAAGGGCCCAGAATTTTCTCAGTGTGCTCCCTTTTCAGACATGGTTTGAATAATAACAACAACACGCTATTGGGCAAAAGCAGCTCCGTGAGCAAACTGTTCATCACTTTGGCCTACCCAGGTTACAAAAGGATTCCCCTTTGAACTTCAGCTTCCTTCTCAAGGACATTGGTCTTTCAAAGGCAAGATCACATTCAGTAACTTTGTACGAGAAATCTAAAAAAAACGTGTAATCCATGCAGCATCGTATGGAAATTACAGCAGCCGAAGGGGTAGAGGCATTCATGGCTGTCCCGTCCAGAGCAGTCACTTGGTGGTGGCAGTAGCAGCAGCAAGAGAGACTCCTTTCAAAGACACCGCCACACAAATACACTGCGAAGAAATTAATGGAGAGCGTAAGTTGCTTTTCTGAGCAACCTGATGACAACCTCCAGCATATCGTACCAAGAGGGACAGGCTGTGTTAAATACATACATGGCTATAAATGTACATTTGCCAGCAAGGCCCCAGGTAAAGCACCATTAAGCTCTGGAGTTACGCGACAAACACCGGCGCTTGGATGCACGCACTTTTCTCAGGAGGGAGTTAAAGCCTTGTAACTAACGAGTGCGTCTGCGTGTGGAGGCTGGAAATGCTATTACTTTTACTCTGTAGAGTGACACTGTGAATCAAGCAATCCTCATCACAACTATATCGTCACAGTTAAGGCAGCCGATAGGCTTTTCTGAGTTTATGTAACTTCCGGCCTGCAGGGTGAGAAGCGAGGTAAATGCAGCCTTGGTTCCTATGCAGCCGCTTTTTGATCTGACGGAGCTTCCTGCTCTCCCTCTGTGCAACCCCCTTTTCAAAAGAAAAACACTTCCTCCCCCCCAAAATAGAANCCCCCCAAAAAAAAAAAATAAAAAAAGCGGGGGGGGGGGGGGGGGCGGTCCTTTATTTCCAGCACGATTGCAGGAAAGCTTGTGAATGCTAGATTTGAAGAACTTCTCAATCTGCAGCGAGAGGAGAGTTAAGCTGACTGCAGGGTGTTGAACAAGCCGAACGTAACCGGTATCTGTGCTGGAGGCACTGCAGCCTGAGGGGAGCCTAGTGTCATGAAACATACATCAGTGTTTAGTTTGCCGCTGCTGGAAAAGATGCGCAGTCTCATTCACTGGCAAAAATGACTCAGTCCTGCAGTCTCAGGCTTGTATTTTTCCTGCCGAGTAAGCAGTTACAAATTCCTGGTTCTCGAATGTGGCGGCTCCCTGATACTTGCTCCTGTGAGAATCTGTGCCCTTTCGTTACCTGCCTTGTTGCTTTTCAGTTTTTCTAGGTCTACGTTTTGCTGTTTAAAAAGTCCCTTACGGTTTGTGTTTAACCATGTTTCGTTTTTATCCCTGACCCTTCTGCTCCCTGTCTTGCTTGTCAGTAGTGTCCTCTCTGAGCAGTACTGGCAGCTCAAAGAGCCTTGGGGAGGAGGGGGATCCGGCAGGAATCGCACGTGTGCGCGTGCGTGCGCACACACACACACACACACGCACAGGCTGTCTTTTTTTTTTTTTTAACAGGGAAAAAAAAAACAAACCCAAAACACCCCAATACAAACTTAAGGCACCTTTTGAGAAGCCTCCTGTTAATTTGAAATGTCTTTCTAAATCTGTCTATCCTCCTGTTCAGCTGGAATTCCTGTCGTAGCCCTTGCTGGGCAGGAGCTATTCAGTTATTTTTGTGTGACTGACACCCCCACCAGCTGTCTTTGTCCGATCTAAATGTTCTTCAGACACACCGAGCGGTTCCTGTGCCAGCAGCCGGAGCTCCTTCTGCCACCTCTTGGCACCCAGAGTCTCAGAGGTCGGTGCTGGCCCACGCAGCCACAGGTATGGTCTGCCCCGTCTGCCCTGTCACAGGGAGGAAGGCAAGCCAAGCAGCCACAAGCAGGTGCCTGGTAAGCAGGGGAACCCAAACGCAAGGTGTTTTACCCAGTAGAGGTGACCTTGTGAATGGCACCAAGGTGGCAGGAGCGAACCGGGTGCAAGTGACCATAAAATAACAGCAATTCCAGAGTAAGAAAACCAAGCTAAATATGATCACACGTCAGCAGGCTTCAGTGAATGCAGAGTGGGCTGAGAAAGGTGATAAATGCATTGCTGTGGGTTTGGCGTGGAAGGGTACACATCTTAAAACCAAATAAGCAGTTACCTGCAGTCATCTCCTCCCGTACTTATAACGTACTTGTCATCGTGAGAAAAGCGTATGTTGGTGACGTGCGCAGAGTGCCCAAAATACCGCTTGTGTTTGGCCTATTGGAAAAAGAACAGAAGTTCGGGAATTGGTACAGGAGCATTACAGAGTGACAAAGTTGCCTTCTGAGCGTAGACAAAAATCACCCCCCAGCAGTACCGATGTCTTCCAGCCCACAGTAATTCCAGCTCAGCACCTGATCCTGCGCGTTGCGTCCTCCCTGGTTGCTGGTCGGCGGCTACCCTGTCGCCTGCGAGCTGCTCGCCGGGGGGGCAGCCGTTCTGCTGCACGGCTAACTCCCACGCTCCTGCAGCCAGCACCGGCTGGGAGCTGCCTGCAGATGACCTGCTGGACCGCGCGCGCAGTTTGGACGCCTTAAAATCAATCGTACGCTAAGGAGTTTGAGCGTGGGGAAACACGAGCTGTTTAGATTAAAATAAAATAGCCACTTACAAATTTTTCTGTGCATGGGAAATCAAACAGTTTCACCAGACCAAAGTCATCTCCTGTGACTATATTTAGGCCCGCATGGGTCACACACGCACAATTGACATCTGCTTTATCTGCATTTCGCGGCCAAATTCCAATGACTTCGTCTCCAAGAATGCTGTTCCAAAACCAAGTTAAAAAAGAGCATTAGACCATAAGGCATTGCACTGAACATGATCTCAGAGAGTACCACAGAACATACCTTTTTCTGTGCGACTCTTAAACTATCCACAAATCCTGAGGTTTATCTCCTGTGAAACCTCTCGCATCCTTTTCTACAAGCAGCTTGTGCAGCTACGGCCTCCTCCTTTCCTTATGGACACGTATGTACCCTCCCACGGTGATTTTTGACAGCAACGGTCTCTTCTCTTAGCCGTAAGTTCTTGAATGAGGGGATGCTTGTTTGTAAAACAGCTGTTCTTCCCTTAGTTTAAGTTCCGCTATAATCATTCCTGTTTATCCCCGTATTAACTGTCAGATGCGTCTGCCCCACTCCTACAATCTGTCAAGAGTCTTAGAAACGAGTAATTTGGGGCAGATCTTTATGCTTGCTTGATAGCAGAGCAGTAAGAGTAGGAGGATTCTCACGCACCTTCTCCTGAAAACCTGCCTGTATTATCACCCCCTGTTTACTGTCAGATCTGCTTTTGGCCTGTTCCACTTTCTACAGCACACAGAGCACAGCCATAGTTTTGTAATTGTGTTGGGAGGGTCCTATCTAAATCCATGTCAGTAAATATATTTTAATGATACCCACAACTCCTTCCTTAATACAATCAGCTCGCATTTCTGTGCCTGCTATGATGCCTGAGTTTGCTGATGTGGGATAAGGTAGCGCCTATGCCAGCACGCCAATTGAAGCAAAGCTTTAAGTGCTACAGAGCCTTGTGAGGGGCCACGCACCTTACTGTTGTGGGAAGCCTGGGACGAATGGCAACAAGCCACCGTGGCGGTACGGCAGCCCTCTCTATTACTACAGTAATAATTACTCCAGAGGCCAACCAGCTACAAACCTGTGTAAAAAAACTGGTGTGTAAGAGAGACTTCTGGGGAAGGGGAGTGTGTAGGCTTTCTCTCACGGGTTTGCCGAACCCTGGGGAGAGTTCAAGCACTCGGTCCACGCAATCTGATCGTGTGATCTGATCTTACTTCTGTATTACACCTGGCCCCAATCAGGCAGAACTTCGTTCTTTAGTTTTTTACCTCGTCCATGTGGCCCATGTGATCTTTTCTATTAACGCAGGATCTGTTATTTGCTTTCCTAGGGGTACCTCGTGAACTTGACGCTTATATGCACCTGTTGATACCTGAAAGTAGGAAAGGAAAAAGCTAGTGACTTTGCCATAAATATGTCATTTTCTTTATTTAAAAGATTTCCAGCAGTAATAGTCTCAACAGGAAATAACCACCTAGGGTAAAATTCCTCTTTTTTTCCTACTTAGCTAGAATTCATTACATGCAATATGAAGTCGTAACAATGTTACAGCATGATAACTGAATGAGGCCTTCATAGGCATACTGCATAGCTGAGGGATTTCCTTTTAGTGATACACTCTCTGGTTTATCTCAACCCAATTTTACTAAATCGGAAAAACATCAGAAGGAAACCTCACATATTAATTCAGCTATCGTATGCATCCCATCCCAGGGAAAGGGAGGAGAAGAACTGTTTCTATATTGTCATAATCCACAGTTTCTTTCTCAGTGTTGTACCCGTTCCCTTGAAACAAGAGAATGCTTTGCCTTTAGCACGCTAATCGTCCTGTAAGGGACCTGAGCTATGTTGTTACGGTCGGAGATGCAGAACCCAGGGGGACGACCCAAGCATTTAGAAAGAAAGAAAGAAAGGATTTTAAATAGACCTCTGGGAAGATCCTGAAGGCAATCTGAGTTATCTGGCCTACCTCTGCAGATTTAGGGGCACCTTGAAGGTCAGAACAACTTTGGAAAGCCTCCTTCACCCTTTCTTACCTCCATCTTGTTATTATGTCTGATAACAGGTAAGTCACAATAAATACAAACAAACATGGGTCTGGCCGAGACATACCTGAATGTACCTGCTGTCTGCAGAAAAATCCATCTGTATGACAAAACTTGCAATGTCTTTGCAGTAGCCTATTCGGTTTAGGGTTGTACCTTGAGTGAGATCATAAAAATCTACAGTATGTTCTTGTGAGCCCACTGCTAAAAACCTGTTATCTGGGCTGATCCTAGACAATAAAACACAGAACGGGGATATAATTTACTGTTTCTGTGCCAGATTTTCTTTTGCTTCTCATGTTAACGCAAGAGAACAAATTTCTGTTACTGGAAAACAAGAAAAACCTTCTATCAATAGCAAGATTAAACCCAAACCTTGGTGTGTAATAGATGAGGAAGACTGAGGATATTGTATGTAGTTAACTGATGTTAATATTGCACTTGCATAAAGCGCACAGCACAATGTGCAGAGTAACATGAATCCTCTGTGAGAAAGCAACAGGAATTGCAGTTTTAAAATTTACTATAATATTAATTCCCATAATCACAGCTCCACAGTGTACAAATTACTAGCTATATTCAAGTGGATATAACTGAATTAATCACAGTGAAAAAAAAGAAAGATATATAAGCTTTAGGTGTACATAAATATAAGCTTTAGGTATGTGTAAAGCCACCAGTCAGCCAGTAAATGCACTTCATGATTTCATGCAGGTTTCAACAAATATGGAGTTACAAAAAAAATCTGGAAATCAGCTTGGAACTTGATGGACTTCTTCTTGAGTAAGGGCTGCATATTTAGAGAACTTCAGTTGAAATTTCCGACATACCTGATATCCTGAATTGCAGACTTTCTGTCCCGCTTTTTGCCCCAAACCTTAAGGCTGTTTACAAGTAAAATAACGAATTCTCCATTCTTCATGCCAATCGCAACCATTTCACCATCAGGACTATACGCGGCACATCGTGCTGGATGACCTAGATTCACTTTGTTCAGCAGTTTCTGTATTAACAAAAGCAACAGGCTCATACCTCCCCCTGGGGCAAACCGCCAAGCAAATGGAAAGCTTCCAAACACAAAGTGTAAAAGTCACTTATTAAAAACAAATTGTCTGTAGCTTCCTCTAAATATAAGTCTGAAATTTCACATCAAAAGCCACATCCCACCAGGCATATGTCACAAAACAGGCTTCAAGATATAGATGCAATTCAGATGGGAGTTTCATGTTTGCATCTATCTTGTTGCAGGGTAACTTCAAGTTCTACACCAGAAAGAATGCTATTTAGCAGAAAAGGCTGAAAAATCCATTTCCTATTTTGGGTGAAAGGTGATTTTGATAGCTTCTACAACTGCTGATCAGGGTAGGTTTTTTCCATTTGATTTGCTATGTGAAAACATACTAGAATGCTCCTGCATTTTCACTTATCTGACTGTATTTATAACATATTCATTTTCCATATTAAAAGTTATCCCTGTTAGCTCAGGTAACTACCTTTTGAAAAGGTTTATGTAGGCTAGCATAAGCAGAATCCTTTCTGTTATTTTTTAAAAAATGTTTTATTTATTTGTTATTTTTAAAAACTGTTGTTGTTATGCAATTTGACTTGGGGAAAAAAAAATCCTGAACTACACATATGCAACATGCTCGGTTCTAAAGAAAGGCTCTAAAAAGGAGGGAGCCATGCTTGCCAGCAAGGCAGGCTTCTTGTCAGGGTCTGTGTATTAGTCAGTGACAGGACAATCTGTGTCACCCAGTCTGTCAGCAGGGAATTAAAATGCTTCCTTAATACACGCCAGCCTGTACTTTTAGATCAAAATAGGCAACACACAACACAAAGGTACTCCATCGGTACGAATGGAGTTTTAAATAACTGCGTTTCTCTGCAAACTGCTTGCTTTGGGAAAGAGCAGCATGCTACCTCACCGAGAACTTACCTTTTCACAACGCCACATAGCAGGAAAAAAAAAGAACCGTACCAAAACAGAAGAGAAACACTGCTCTCTTTACATGGCTGCTCGAAGGTGCGTACAGAGCTGGCACATTGTACAACTGCAAAAATGCACGGTTGTATAAAATGATCATTTTTAATCATACACTTTTAAATTTAGCGCTACTCACTTTGTCACACAGGTCCCAGATTCTTGCTGTTCCATCATTACTTGCAGAGATAAATATGTCTTTTGAGGGGTGGGTTGCTAAGCCCCAGATTTCCCCTTCCATGTGACAGTCAATCAGCAAGTTTGAAGCAGCATTTTTTTCTCCTACTTCAAGGATTTCTCCATCTTTTGTTCCCACTAAAATTTTCCCCTGTTTGTAGCCGAAAAAAAGAATGGGAGATGGGTTGTCAGTGTAACGGACAAAATATACCAACAGCAGTAAAGTACCAATGTACTGCAGAAATACCTGTGATAACTCATTCTGATTTATACTGCTTGTTCATGCAACATCTTAAAAACAGGAAAGTAAAACACTGACACTTCCATGTCTCGAGATCGTGTTCTGGTGTTACTGTTGAGTGACCGCAGTGGATTTCCATCTCACCATTAAGGATTTTAATTCAGATCAAAGTGTTTGCATACACGTTGGCAAAGCATGATTCTCATACCTCTGAGGTAACTAAATATAATATTTGGGCAATAATAAAAAAAAAAAACCACAAGGTTTTAGGCTCCGTTAGGCTGATTAAGAGCATCTTGCATCTACTCTAGCCATACTGTCATGGTCTAAACTGCAAGAGCTTCCTTGGCAAATACTTGGAAAAAGCATAAATAGATACCGTTTGGAATTGGTTAATGGTGACTTGATTAGAAATATGAACCAACATTCCTCAGTGGTAGCGTTATCGAAGAGCATGTCAAATTCCTGAGACTTGATATATGAAGTTAAATAGAGACCATTTCATGAAGTGTTAGGTTGGACAGCTACCCATCACATGAAGTAAGACTCCTGCATCACCACACGCTCCTTTCACAACATTTACAAGTACAATTTAAACATATGCAAGAGTAACTTTAGCATGTCAAATTGCTCAGTTATTTCTATTGCTTTCCACTTTACCAAAACTTAAAGTCAATCAGTAATTCTCAGTGGCAACTTGTTTTATTTGTGACTCGAAAAAGGAAAAAAAAAAACCAAAACCAAACCCTAGGATCCGTCCTGCCTAACTGAAGCACTAAGCTGTGCCTACCTTTCACAGGAAGCAAGCCTTGTAAAGTGGGTACCTAAGTTCCTTTTGTCGTGCAAAAAGAAAGGCAGGAGACAAGGTCCTACCCTGGTGAAATATGTTCCTACGCTTAGCTCTGTCCCAAAAGCCTTTCGCTCTCCTTGCTGACTGTAGAGGAAAGGCAGGCACTAAGCATCAGAAACGCGATCCTCCTGCAGTTTAAAGCCCGTCAGTGAGCTCAGTAAGAGAAGTAAGGAAACGTCACTAGGTAGGCAGACAAAGCCTCCTGCCATAACTTTTTACAAAAGTCTTCTCCCCCGCGTCTCCCATCCAACCTCCACCAAGAACAACACGCAGCGATGCGTGCCAAAGTGTAACGTCTGCCACGTCAGCTCACTTACTTTTCCTCTGCAGACGGAGCGCACGCACTCAATGAGCTGGCCTGTCTCAAGCTGAAATGCTCGGCACCGTTTCATCTCTTGATCCCATAGCTTTACAGCTCCCCCTTCTTTAGTGCTGAAAAGAAGTGTGTTGCATTACCCAGATGTCTCCTTCTGCATAGGCTACAACAAATCCCATATGTAAATCCCATCAATATTTTTCTGATTAAATAATGAAACATACATTGAATCACCTTCTACTGTATATAAAGACACCTCACTATTGTGCAATGGAAAGTAACTAATTAAAATTTAAAAGCTATCACACTCCATGTTTTAAACAGTATCATGCCTAATTTGTAAAAACCAAATTGCTCTCGTCACTTAATCTCAAATTTCTGTCACCAAGATAAGCTTGGCAAATACACGACTTCAGTAAATCGAAGAATTTACTAATCACAGAGTCTCCGCTTGGAGAGCTTGTCTGTAGTTTGACAGAATTAAAAAAATTGAGACAAACCCACTTATGCCAGGCTGGCAGGAGCTCAGGCAACAAGGAGCTTATACAGGTGTTCCTATCAATTGCTAATTTGAGGTTCAGTACGTCCTTGGCGCATAACGTGCATTACCGTGACCCTTGAATGTTCTACTTATTAGTCCTTTACTTACTAAGACACCTGGGCATGTTACGTAACAGTTAGATTGAAACTGCTACAGTACAGATACCATTTATCTCTGGGAAGCATTGTGTATGTCTAGGGTATTGGATAAAAAAAAGTGGTATGAGAGAGAGAAAAGTTGTGCACTTTAGGAAGATTGTATGTCTTACGGTCTCTCCTTCCCTCCTGTAACAATGAGTCCATCTCGAAGAGTTGTGTACATTGTGAACACTGGCCCTGTGTGAGCTTTTGCCACAAGTCTAATCAGAAAATGATCCTTCCAGACGTAGACATCTCCATTTATGGCACCAGTAAATGTAAGGTTATTCTGCAACAAATAGCAACAGTCTCTGATATAATAAATAACTTAGCGTTTTTATTCAGCTTGAATTAAAATTCTTTTAGCTACTGAATTTCCTGAGAAAAGTCAACTGTGCAACGAATGTAGGAATTAAAACCATCTGCATCTAGAGAATGAGTTTAATGACTGCACTCTGACGGTGTTTCATTGAGATGTTATAAACCATACGAGTAGGGCACATTCACCTCATGCATCTCGAGATCTTTCAGATGCACGTACTACTTTCGCTATGCATGTGCTATGTCATGTCTCCTGGTGGCGAGGTGGCCGACAGGTTACCACTACTGAACTCTCAGTGAGGTTTCTTTCTTCTTCGAGTATGTGTCAGTGAGAATCTCAGTATAGGTGACCGGCAAGCAGTATCTTCGAGATGTTGAAAATAAAGCGTATAAACTTAAATGCAGAACTAACTCAACCTGTTACCTACTTTATGCACCACAGCAATGGCATAATTTCTCATAAAAGCCATGAAACTTGCCCCATGGAGCAAACAGGTCCGAGGTCTGGGAGTCCCTGAGGAATGGGGAAAAGTAGCAAAGTATTCTGCATTGCAAACGCTCTTTTGGAGTGTGCTCTGTTAAATAGAAAAGCTTGCCTAAAGAACTAAAGACGGTCTGACCTTGAAGTCCACTGACTCTGAAATAATAGGTATCAGGAAAAATTGTAAGGGAACCCTTTTGATAGGGGTTCAAAGGAAAGTCTCATGTTCTGCAATAAACGGCAAAGGTGTCTGTTGAAGGATCTGGGGATAGAAGCTCCAGAATGTCTTTCCACCATTTGAGACAAAAATTTTGTGTGGCTGTATCCCAGCATGACCTGTTGACTTTGGCATTAGATGGACCAGGATGAAAGGGAGCGAGGTCCGTGGATGCATGAAGAAGCAGAGGGTACGTACACAGCCCCTACTCTATTAAGAGCAATTTACTCGTGCTCCTGTGACTTGGACTCATACTTCCAGTGGGATTCAATGACACATACTTGAGGAAGAAAAAACCATCCTGAATGAATGGCGTATGCTAATTGAGTAGAGTTCATCTGCTGGTTTTAAAGGTGCCCCTTACAGGGCGTTAGTTTTATTATTTTAGAAAATAAAATGTCTGTTGGACTGTTTCTACTTGGAAAGTACAGACAAGCAATTTGGTCTTTCTAATATTACATTCTGTTTCTTTTCTAAAGTCACTTTTGGGGTCTTTAGTGTCCATTACATTACTCCCATTTTATACTGGAATAATGGCATCGGAATAGGAACAAAATGTTTAGTATTAAGCAATTTTTGACAACAGTGTCACTTGTTTGGGCAAAGGATGAGGATTTGGGAGCCTAATTTCATTGACTCACATTTCACACATCAGTACTATTGTCCAGGGTGGATAATTAGGAGCGAGGGGTTTCTTTGAATTGGTGACTGGTATAATTTATGCTTAACCTTTGCAAAGGTAACTTCTGTGCAGCTTCTGGATGAAGCAGAAGCTACTTCAGACCTTAGTATCACGGTAACACTGCTTTTTCACTGTTAATATGTATTGCTTTCCTTAACTATGAAGTCTAAAGCACAGTGCTATGGCTCCTTAATGATCATACCGGAGCGTACTATATACCGTCACCATTAGTTGGATCACTAGTGTATGTCATACCAAATACTGTTAGCAGAAAAAAAGGCTGCAGAGCCTATACACAAAATAACAATATTGCATTTTTCCAAGTTAACCAGTGAAGTGCTAAGTAACTAGCAAAGTAAAAAAAATAAAAGCCATGGCAGCTGATGCTGTAGGTGTGCGCAGACATTAATAAAAAATGTTCACTAACAGGGAAACCCAACCCTGTTTAGAAAACCTACATGAGGACCTAAAAGCGTACAAGTTTCAAATTACGAGTTTAATGAATAAGCAAGAGCTCCGCAGTCTTGCACTGTCCACACTGTACTGGATTTCAACACAGGAAATTGACACTTGCAGTTTTAATAAAAATGTATTACAAAATTCTGTAGCAAGTAATTTGAACTCACTGCTCCGAAGGCAACAGAAAGCATGGTTTGCATTTTGGCATCTTCCATGGAACCAATGACTCCTTTCTTATAAAGCAAAGCACTGCCAGCTAATGTCCAGAACTTCATGTGTTTTACCCCAACAGACACAAACTGAGTGTCTGAATCTGGGCGGAACTCTACAACGAATATCCTCTCCAGGTGTCCTCCCCTGCTAGCAACTTTAGCCCCTGTTTTAATCAGGAAAGGATAAAAATAAAGTTAAATTTACCTGCAAAATTAAGCTCTGATACGATTTTATAAAATAAATTGACCCGGTATTAGATTAGAGAACTGTGTCCCAGATGCTGAAAGCTAAACAAATCCCAACATTATTTGGTGTATCAAACATCTTAATTCATGCAACCTGCAAGGTCCCTGGTTATTCCATTGCATCTGACCATGTCAGGAAATGCAGATTTAGACCTTCATAGCACGATTTGTCTCCTTGGTCAGTGAAACACCACCACAGAAATTTTGAATATCATCAATGAGTTACCATCTGGTGAAATGCACAGGGACACATCTAATGAGCTGAGACACTTTTCCTCTCCTCTCCACCATTTCTGAAGATGGTAATTATTTTCTGGAAGTGACTTCCCAAAGGCCTATCTACAGCGTAGAATTTCAAGTTCAAGTATTTTAGGAAGAAAAAGAAAATACTTCCCTTAATTTCATGGAATTTTATATTAAACAACATTCTTTCCTTAACTTACTTCTACTTCTAACAGAAGTCTAAAGCTTACTTTCTTATGCATATTTTCTACCACTTTGCCATCTCCTTTACCTGATTTTGTGACTTTGGGAGCCATGATACTCAGAGCAAGAACACAAATCTATTCCAAAGACTTGAAAGGAAAAGCAAATAATTGTACACAGTTCTGTCAGGCTGAAGGAACACTATTTTTCCCGAGTTACCTTCCTGCCACCTCCACACTGTGATAGTATGATCTGGATCAACTCCCACCGAAACCAGAAGTTTGCCAGTTGCACTGAAGTTAACGTAGTTGACGCCTTTGGTGTGGAAGCAACGCAACATTGAAATCGTTTGCTTACTCATAGCATCCCATATATGAATTGTGGGAGTTGTACCTACGTGCAAAAAGATACATTATATAAAAGAATTAATTCAGCATCTGGAAAGCTTCAATGCAAGCCAGGCATTTTTCAAGAACATTTAACCTAAACAGACACTTTTAAGTTGTGGGGTTTTCTTTTAAGATTAACACTACTCAAAAATAAAAAAAATCATAATAGCTTGCAAAACACAGGGGGAAATCATTGTATTTCATGAAGTAAGACAAATTCTAAAAGAACAACATAACATTTATGAAGAACCTCATGCAAAAGAAATTGTCTGTAGATGTTTCACTTGTATCCGCATTTCACACAGATACAACGAGGTAACATGAAACTTTTACATAACTCTGCTGACTAAAATTCACAAACGAATCAGCCTTACCTGGAAATTCTGTCATATCACCTGCATTGTGAGAGCAATGGCAAATGAGGAAGCACCAAGGGAAAACAATAGGTGAAATAAGTCATGTTTCTAATGCTGAAGTGCCAGCATCAGCACCAGAAGGAAAAAAAAAAAAAATTAAAAATTTGAAAATGGATATGGATTAAATCAACAGAACAAATAAGCAGGAATATTGTTGAACTTTTTTGGGTATATTGTATTTTTATACACAAATATTGCAACAATATTTAGTAGTTCTGATTTTTAAAAATGGTATTTAAAAGAAATGTTAAAGACATGCAGTTTTTAAAAATTATTATATTTAAAAGTTAAATGAATCTGTAGTTATACAGAATATCAACCAAAATCAGAAACACTGATGTCATGGGCTCTTATTCACAGACTAGAAAAAGGGCCTTTAACAGTCACCTTTTCTGTGGTGACTTTCTTCATAGAAATCAGTATTTTGAACTGCAGCTCTGACAGCATGTACAGATTTTTGTGTTTACTCAACATTCAAATTGAATGACAGCGCTCAGTACAGGCGGCAAAGATGGTTTGTCAAGGTCTGCATCTACCACCATTTTTCTGCCCCTGTTAAGTTACTTATTACAGAAGTTATGGACTTGAGCCTCCTTCCAGATTGATATGAATTAGAACGACTCCGTTCTTCTTCATGAAGTTAATTATTCCAATATTAAGCTGGTTTAAGTGAAAGGCAACAGATCCTTCTCGAGGCTTGGGGCAAATGATCCTGCATTTCCCATACAATGTTGACTCCTGCAGAAGGTCCTAGGGAATCTAACAGGACTCTCTATGCAAATAATAAACACATAAATACATATGGTTTCACCTAGATGTCCCTCTCTTTCTTTCCTTTTCCATATAGCTTTTGTACTTCTGCATAGGAAATTTTCATTATTGTGTTTTCACTGCTAAGCATTTTACTGCTAAACAAGTGTCTTGGATACAGGAAGGAAAGAGGGAATTCTATAAATCTTATGACTACAGATTAATGAGATTATTTAGTGCAGTTTATCAAAGCTTGCTTTCTGAAATATGATTATACTAGAATTAACTCTAAAATCCAGTGACTCACAATCGGAGATGAAATTGAAATCATAAGAAAATCCTGAAGCTTGATTACCTCTTTAAAATCAAATAAAAAAAATTGAGGACAGCAACACCAGCATGTCCTGGTAAAATTCCAACACAGAAAAGCCCAAAATAAATCAGTGCCCCTGACAATTTTTGAGTAAAACTTTGTTATATAGAGAGTCACCTACCGATCTGGCTGGTAGCCACGATATTTTTGTACTTTGGGTGCTGATTCACAGTTAGGCAGAGAATGTCATCAGTGTGCTCCAGGTAGAAACTCTGACTGCCTAATAAAATTCAAACATGTTTTTATTCACACCAGTATCGAGGAAAGAACCACCTCTGAAGCAAAGACTATTCGAGCAGCGTGTTGCTACACTCGTGCTGTACTCTCCAGGGGACGGATAGGGGCAGGGCAATAACTACATCAACAGCTGCTCCGCTCTCATTCCCAGGCACCATTACCCAATGCACTATGAATGTAACCGTTAACACATATATGTAAAAAGCGCAATGTTTGGTAAACCAGCTATGTCCAGGGAACCCGGAATCAGCCCAAGAATCATCCTGTAACCTCCTGTAACTGCACAAAAAAGCAAAACTAGCCACTGCAGGGCCCGGGTTTCCCAGCAAATCAAAGCAGTCAGCGGGAAGCAAAGTGGAGAGCAAAGCCCTGTGAAGTTTATGCTTTGCGATAACCTCCCAAGGGCAAGGGGCCCCAAAAAGAACAGATGGGACCGTGCTTCCCAGCTCCACGGGTCAGAGGCTGCGTGGGGACTGGTGTCCCCAAAGGTCACCAGATGTGACAGCTTTGCTGCCTCTGCCCCTTCTTGGCAGCAGAGCTGCTGAGCGCGCCGCTGCGACCCTTTGGTTCACTGTGGCACCAAGGGGGACTAAAATAGAGCCAAAATTCCTTTAATTCTTATCTTTGTTTCTTGAGATATATGAAGAATATGGAGATGCTGGTGCTACAACTTAGGAGGGCCAGACAGATTTTTGCTGGTTTTCCTCCTTTTCATTACCCAAAAGGCAGGGAATATTTCTACCCCTTCCAAAGAGCAACTTGCTCACGCTGTATTGCATCAAAATGTACCCTTCCCTGGAGTATGACCTTGCTAAAACAACTCAAAATGAAACAATGGATGTTAGTGCTCCCAACATTTTTGGGGGTACTACTCATTTCATAACCCAGGCTTGCTCCTCTGAGAAAGCCATTCCTGCATAGTCAACTGGGATTTTAGCAAGGCACAACTGCAGAAGTAGAACAGGTTTTTATTACACTTCCTAGCAGAATCTCATGCCTGCTGAAAGGAACAGGACGGCTTTACAGGATTATCTTACACAGGAGAAATTGTCAATCTGATGTAATAGCCATCTAAATTTTTTTTGCATTATTTATCAAGGTGCAAAATGTGAGAAAGTTACGGGAATGTTAAAAAGTTAAGACTTTCAATCAGAAATATTTTACTAGTACAGAATTTTTTATCTCAAAGTGTTGTTTCAAGTTGAATTACCAGTAGAAAGATTTTGAACTACGCCTGCTGCAGCTGTGTGGAAAATAATATCAGCACCGTCATTTAGGTAATGGAGGTTGTTGCGACAATCAAATCCTCTGTATCCAAAAACATGGTCTAAAGCCAGCTCCTGGTCAAGTAAAACAAAAAGAAAGGATGAGTGAAAAGAAAGAAGAAACAAGGAGATTACAGAGTTTGCATCACATAAGCACAGTTCTAAAGTAATTGCACAAGCTACAAATATCTTGTAGAGGCCATAGCCTAATTAAACAAAAATTAATCAGTTACTCCTCGTCTTCTGCTACTTTATTGAGGCATGACATTCTCAGACTATCCACAACGCTTTAGTCACTCAGCTAAGGCACTACATTCATATTATTATTTCTTTAATAATTCAGCCAGCTGCAAACGTTTTGTTTCTGTAAATTTCCATTAAAAAAGATATACAACGTACAAAAAAGGTCCCATTTTATTAATCTTCCCATCATAGTTTAACAGCTATACAAGGTATCAGGAACAATTCGAATGACATTGACAGACCAAGCAATTGTTGCAAACTGTCCCCACAGATCATGGAATATTCCTTGTTCAGCATATCATGTGGAAATTCAAAAGAGTTGG
>VYZV01016393.1:71905-88363 GCA_013401275.1 Pandion haliaetus
GATGCACATACACCTTGGCTCTACCTGCCCCTTAAATTGAGAGACAAATTTTGGGTTTGGAGAGATCTGCTATTATAGGTAAGCTTTAACACCCAGAATCTGAGGTGCTTTCTGACAGAGGTTGCTGTCTATCACATCTTCTGCTGTTTGCCACCAGAGCTGAAAGCACTTTCTAGAAATTTCTTTCTCTTCTACCTATACATGACTTTAGCTGCCCTCGAAATAGGGATGAATTTCACCCACCACTTGCTACTTCTAAAACAAATAAAAAAGTATTAAGCCTGACCTCAACCAGTTTCTTTTTTTTGTTGATATTGTTCTTCTGCAGTTTTTCAGGTTGAGGAGCAGCTCTGCTAACGGGTGGCCTGAAACAAACATTTAAAAATGAAGACAATAAGTCTGAAAGCAAAATAAACCCTTCAAAACTATAGCATACATTTTGTATGTGAACAGGAAATGGCCAATTGCAACTACGTGAGCTTAACGCCCAGCTTTTTTAGAGTTGCACAATAAACTGACTAAAATCCTATACATTTTGATGGAAAGAGCAGAAAAAACATTGATGTAGGATTTTGTGGGTGAGTGGTAGAACAGACCACTGTACATCAATTTTATTTTTTTAAATCATAATGATTCAAATTCATGGGAAAATCCTTGAATACTAAATGATAGTAAATTGCTGCTTTCAGAAATGATCTAAAAGATTTTCTACGGCTTGCAGTTGACCTTTCCCCAACCTTGCTGCTTCTGAGAAACTCCATCACAAAACCTTGACAAGGCTTTAATAAAATCTTCTCAAAATCATATTAGAGATAAAATGATTACATTTTAAAATGTACGAGTCATTCATCCATGTGAATTTAACAGACACTAAGGCCAGCAAAGCATTTTTATATAATTACAGTTACTAAAAGTAGCTAAAAAGACAAATGTAGAACACAGACTGAAACAAAATTTGATTCGTGCAAGTGGTCTTTAAAGACAGATAACCTTTACTGCTACTATTTGACTTGATCCTTCCAAGGAAAAAAGAAAAGGCACAAACCTAAGAGGAGTAGAGGGAGCTCAGTCTCTAGAAGTTCCTGACCTTACAAATATCAAATGCCTGCTGCACAGGCTCCACTTTAGATGACTATTGTGTTCCTTTAAGCATAAAGATTTTTTTTTTTCTGTTAACAGAAATTCATGAGGGCTAATTCTAACCCTGTCAACAGCAGAACAGAGCCATAAAAACTGCACTGGATTACTGGAGAAATTAGCCCATAGAAATCTGGCCTAGATTCTTTATCACGTTTGATCATCCTTTACCTAGAAAATAGGTCTTGCTAGAAGGTTGGGGTAGACGCGATGATGGCAAAAAAATAAAAACAGTTATTATGGTTAAATGCTTACTCCAAAACATCACTTGATGGTTGCTGTTAGTAATACAAAAAACACCCCACTGCATGCCTTTAAACTCCAATTGCAGATTCTGGAGACAGGGCTAAACAACAGAGGGGTTCTGTGAGGAAAAAAACCAAAATGTCTGGCCTCAATTTGTTTAATAAACACTCGAATCTGGGAAGCATTTCCACAGTTTAAGATTTCAAAAAGGTGCGAACTTGATATACTTTATATATATTGTGAAAATTTGATTGTTCTTGTCCTTATACTATAACTACCATTAATTCTAATTTTGCAAAAATTAATTGCAGAAGCACGAAATCCCTTTTGCTTAGAGAGAGCTGCTTTTTCTGGAATTGTATTTTTTATGGAAGGTATTAAAGGCAACAACTGACAAAATGCACAGCTAGAACACATATTGCTACGCAGCTAGAATACTTATTGCAGGAGTAAGTAGCATGAAAATCTGAGCTCTAAAAAAGAACAAAGCTGGAGGTTAACAAACTAACCCACTTCTCAAGCAAACAAGCAAATTCACTAAGTACTAGCAAAGTACATTAGCAGGTGATCTTGTGACATTAAAAGAATGAAAGAGTTACCTTGATCCCCTTGTAAGCAGCAAACAAAGCCAAGTAAGAAACTTAATACAGTTTAGGTGTACTTCTGACCACTTTATTCATGCACAAGCATTTTTAGAGTCGATCAGTCATTCCTTTGTGGCACAAAACATGCTATTCAAGCATGCCAGCAAGAACTAAAACAGAAATTAAAGAGTGCACCAGTCTACAAATTTGGAAACATCATACCCTGGCACCCCTGGAAGTAAAGATCCTACAGGACGGAGGAAAAAAAAAAAGGAAGATACATCCACGCTTCCTGCACACTTTATACTGAAGGAGAACATGATTCCCCGTGTTTTGTTTATTTTCAGGTGCCTGACAGGGATGGAAAGTGGTAGAAACTTAACAGTCTCATAAGCACTATTGAGAATTTCATACAATGGATGCTTGTTTTCTATCCTGGTTCAGCCTGCAATTTAGCCTCATAATTGTTCATTGGTAGGCCAACTTACTTACGGGGACATCTTGTACTTTTTTGTTCACAGGGAAACAAGTACCTTTATTTTCTCTAAAAGTGGTCAATCAAGTCATGTTACATAACCATCAGTGGTAATTGAACTGAATAGCAGTGCAGTCACCAGTAGAGAAGGGGTGGAGGAAATGATTACAAAACTTAATTCTCTTACAAAATAAAATCATTATGCGATGCTAAAACGGCAAAAGCCATCTCAGCCCAGATCTACCAGGGCCTTTGTATCAGCACTTACAAAAATATTAAAACATTTTCTTGTATGCTTCTTGCTATTTTTTTCTGTTTTAGTGTAATTTTAAAATGGATTGTCTTTACATTTCTTTATCTAGGAACATCAGTTAAAGTTTATGACAAGAGCAAGCCAAAATTTTTTATGAAAGCAAGAGAACACTACGACTATGACATGATTGATAATCACTAGATTGTAAGCATTAGATTTAATTTGGAAACATACACATCCACACATATACTTTTATATATATCTGTTCACAGTACACACAAACACAAATGTTGTGTGCATTCATATATACATATACATGTATATATACACACGTATGCATTCGTTGCCTTATTTTCATCTTAACAAAAACAAGTGTAAAGCAGCATAAAATTTTTAACATTTTAAGAAGTCGTTTTATTTTTAACAAGTCTGTGACTACACCTAATTTATTTTGACACATAAGACAGCAGTGTCAAGACAAGAAATTTGCACTATAGCAAATTACATATATTTACCCTTTTTGACCTATGCAATCTGCATTGTACATTCACAGCAATCTGTGCTTTTTCTGTGCTCTGTGTTGTTAGTACTTACTTGACAATTCCCTGCCTCCAAAGGAAAGCAAGTTAAAACATAATACAAGCATTAACGGTTTCTTTCCAGTAATTTACAACAAATGTGCTTATATTACGTTATGGGATGAATGAGTTCCAGGAAAGATAAGACACAGTAAGACATTAAAGGGCTTTCAGTTCTTTAGATACTGTGAATACAGCAAGCAAAATTTCTGTTACTAACGATTATCTGGATGATCTGCTTACACAAGTATGCACGGTCATAAATCAGTGAGCTAACTCCAGATTTGAAGTGACAAAATCTCACCCACTGTCTTCATGGATCTTCATGCAGAACTGTAAAAAGGTGCAAGTGACAATTCATTCACTCTCACCTAAGCAAGAAGGCTATCTGAGATGACCAAGGCCAATGGGTAGGAAGGGGAGCCTAAATCACAGCTGGGGTAAACAGGCAGCACTGGGACAGAGAGTAACAGACGGACACACCGAAAGCAGGGCGAGGGGGGAGAGGGAACGGGGTTTTGGAAGAGTGGGGCACCTTGAGGGAGAAAAGAGATGCGATCTTAGAGAACAGGGCCGAAGGAAGGGCACGGGGGCGGGGGCGGAGTTAGATCCATTTAGACAGAAAATGAAGGAGAGAAAAAGCAGACCAAAAATTGTTACGATAAATTTTATGGGACAGGGGTAACCAACTCCTGTTTGTAGAGCACATAGCATAATTCTCTCTGATGAGAGACACTGTCTGCATCAGTAATAAATTGGCGAGAACACAAATATTCTATTCTGAGGCCAATGGGAACAGAATTGGATCTTCAGAAACAGCGTTGCATGAAAGTGACAAACAACGAGGTTTGGAGCAGGGACAGATGGACAAAAATGTCCTGACATCGAGAAGGTGATGGGCTGGGCGCAGCAGAAATGGGTGGAGAAGAAGCTGAAGAGAGTCCAAAAGGGAGACTAACGTGTGCATTTAGATGGCTGCTAACTGGAGAGTGTATTTTGGCTACACAAAAATAAAAATGAGCGGGACTGCTCCCAAGAAGGGAAAGGAAGATTCAAAGAGAGGTAAGACGATCCGCTGCTGGTAGGTTTGTTTGGACAACAGAACAAAGCCTTCCAAGATTTAAAGAAAAATACACTCTTCATTTCAGAAAAAATGCAAAAGCAACTTTTTAAAGTACGCTTCCACTAGTTGACGGGAGGGGGAATCCAAAGTGCCCTAAAACTGCTGCAGAAGTCCTAGAGCTTTGAGAAGTGATTAAGAGATTTTGTGAATTCTAAACCCTGTGATTTTCCCATCCCAACATACATAGGAGTTTTCCATACAACTTTTCCTGCTGTTACTTTTCCTTTACATTTTGTAGATAACACAAGACAACAAAAAAGAACAGTATTCAATATGAAAACATCCTACTCTCGATTACAGTGGACCAAAGCAAAGCTGAAAGAAAACTAGAGGGAAACATCAACTGTAATCTAAACTAGTTTTTAAAAGTGTAGCACTGAAAAAGCCTTAGCATGGTTACAATATTTATGATTTCACATGTATGCTGATGCACTCTTTAAAAAAAAAACAAACCAAAAAAAACCCCCAAAAAACCCAAAAGGTGTTGCAGAACATATGGTGGTGATAGCTGCCATTTTCGTATCTTGTAAGGGAAGCTAGTCATTGCATTCACCTGTCATTCTAGTTCAGTCTCCAAATGTGAAACAAGCAGAAGAGCAAATTAGTAAGAAGGGTAATCAGTTCTGAATGAAATCTGAAGGCTTTTATTTTTTAACAATTTCATTGTTCTAAACACCTCGTAAGGCTGTTGACCTAGGTAGATAGGCTGGCCCTGTTGCAGAGAGATCCGCCATACATAATACACTGGACAGACAGGGCTGTCTG
The DNA here is from genome assembly GCA_013401275.1 of Pandion haliaetus. Taxonomy (NCBI): domain Eukaryota; kingdom Metazoa; phylum Chordata; class Aves; order Accipitriformes; family Pandionidae; genus Pandion; species Pandion haliaetus. Next base: position 77,067 of record VYZV01016393.1, read on the forward strand.
GAAGATCCCCCAGCCTTGTTTGCCAAAACCAGCTTCAAGGAACACACTGCAACATGCTTTAGGCAAAACCTAAATTTCTGTCTTTGAGCTAAAAAGTTTTTAATACCTCAGGTAATGAGACTGCAGGAGAACTCTCTCCATATACCACCAAGACAGCAGAATCAACCCAACTTTAGCATATTCTGGAAGGTCTCTCTCTTTCCCTAGGCTTCTCTCGAGGTTTGTGATCATGTTTGAGACGAAAAGTCTTTTCCATTTGTTTTGTTATTCCCTACATAAACTCTGACATATGTTGAAGATGTGCTCATTGTGCAAGTAAAAAAATTCAAGCAGTAGGATACAGAGAACTTTTGGGCTGGAGATAAAACATAATAGGCAGATAAAATAGCATCCTTCCCCTACATAAAAAAACCATATCAGAAACAACGCTTTTTCACTCCTTCCTGGACTAAACCTACAGAGCAACCCTCAAAAAAAGCTGAATATTTAGCATCAACCTCAGTGCAGAGAGTGCTCAAGTTCAGAGAGAGAAAGGTCGGTAACACATTGTGCATCGTGACAGTACTGGCATCCCTCAATTCCACACCCACTAAGTGTCACAGAAATGAAAAAGACCTTTGGTCCAGCTTTGTGCTGACCTGTGGAAGAAGCAAGATTGACTCCGAGTTCAGTAGGTTGGCAGGGACTGTAAAAATACCAGTCACAATGTGTTCAAGCCTTGGGGACAAATGTGATGAAACCAGCATGCTGCCAAATATATTTAGGATGCATTAACTTGACATAATGCTGTTGAGAAAGTAGAAGTGAATATTCCAAAGGATGCTACTCAAACAGTAGGTTTCTGCTGAAATAACCCCAAAGTTATTTTCTCCACCAGAGATGTGTTTTTCCAGATACATTTTGAGTAGCTCCCACCTACACATAAATACAACAAAGATTCACATTCAAAGCTTTTACACTGCACCCCCAGAAGTGTGCATGTAAAAGTGCATGAACAAATTTTGTAACCATATGTCTAATAATTCAGTTTAGGGTACAAAGGCTTGTACTTGCCACTGTGGGGGCTATTTTGAAAGCTTACATAATTCAGCTCATGTTGCTGTAAAAAAAAAAAAAAATCAAAAGAATAATATTTGAAGAGACAAAATCCAACTTCTTAACCTTCTTTAACTTCTCATCTTTATCAGAACATATGATTACAAATGATGCATAATAACACAACTGAGAACAGGCTCCGAGACAGGTAACTTACGGAGAGTGAGACAAGCCAGTATGTTAAGAAAACAGAAAACTAGACAAACATGCTAATGCTGCTTTTTGTTTTCTACACATTCCACCTGCTTTAAAGGGTTTTCCATCACCAGGTATATTACAAGAGTTTTCAGTTTATGTAGGGTCATGCAAACCAAACTAAACGAAAGCTGCAAACATAGGATATATGTTAACGGTTAGTAGAATGCAAAATGCAAATAAATCTTTGCCTTTCGTATTAGTAACGTAAATACAGTCTTCACACAAGCTTGTTTTACTTCTTATCATATAAATTCTTTGCCAGTTAAAATGGTCCCAGTTCAAAAGTTAGCCTTTTTCTGAAAGGAAGCACAATTCCTATGTAACACACAGCATAGCTTACAATTGTCCTGGATTGTCTGGGACAGTCCCACCAGTGACCAAGTGGTCCCGTGGTGTGGGAGCACTGCTCTTGGAGCTCCCACACCGCGAGACTGCTCCTGCAGCACCTCTCATTGGCACCCTGCTTCTGTGCCATACAGGCAGAGCAAAGAAGAGGTTGCCAATCAGAGGAGCAAAAAAGGAAGAAAAAAATAAGGGTGGGTGGGGAGGAGAGGAGGACAGACATGGAAAGGGAGAAGAAGAAAAACAAGAAGGTTGGGGAGAGGAGAGAAAAACAACAATCAATTAATTATCTTAATGGAATGCACCAGCTAATACAACCGCAAGACATTTTAAAACTGTTCCTCAGCCTCATCTCTCCTGTTACTTTTCCATCCTAAGGCTGTAACTGCTGACGGAGACAGTAAACCTTGGGTCCCCCACAAAATACCAGACCATGATTTATTTCAAATCCTGCAAGTAAAATCTATCACGTAACTTCTACATACCTCTAAGATATATGCAGAATCATTATTTTCACTATGCAAATAAATGAGACAGGAAAAGTACATTTGATAAAGGGCTTCCATTTTCTTTTCTAAGGAAAAACCTTAACATTATCTGCAAGTATGTCATATATAAGTTTTTTGCCCTTTATAATAATTAAATTTCCCTACCCAGTTTGCTTAGGGGCCCAATGCCCTGGAGATCTGGAGAAGACCAGTGTAATACAGGTTTCCTTTTCATCTTGCTGGATTGTGCTAAGCACAGAGTACATGCTAGGTAGTAACAGAGGATGCACAGCAGCTGCTGAAAGTCACAGTTATCTTGTATTATGTCAAATCTGTGCTCCTACTTTCTATCTCATGATGGGGGAGAGAAGGGACAAGAACTGATGGCTCTTCTCTTTTGACAAAAAAAGACAGCAGAGTAAGTCTTTGTATTAATTTTGGGGGAGTCATTCATGAATTGTTGATTGCTCTTTAGAAGGGTGGTGTTTCTCGCAAAGCGTTCCCCTTATAACCCGGCACTGCCTTTATCAGCTCTCAACCATATACTTGCAATCTTCTCAGGAGACACATCACAGTTCCTCAGATCAAACTCCTCCTGAATTGTACAATGATCTATTATTTCTAGAGAGATAATGTACTTTGAGTTTTTCAGATTCACCACTCTTAATACTGCAGATGCATGGAGTCCTGCAAGCTTATTCTAGCAAACACAAAGGGTAAAAAGAAGGAAATGTAGCTATAATAAAGAGGAAAATAAAATGGCCATCTTCTTGAACCAAAACTATCTCCTAGGTGTCACATAATACCTTTGAAGTGTATTCGCATTATATAAGCAGGGAAATAACTTTTTAAGCAACACAACTCACCTTCTGAGTACTACTATTTAAAGAAAGAAACATAGTGAGCTAAAAGTCCTTGCCCCCAGGAAGCAGCTCAGAGCAACAGCCCCAGCTATTCCCATCTCCTGCTTGAGCTGGAAGCTGGAAGTTTTTATCTCTTTTTTTTTTTTTTTANAATAACTCACAATTTTTCCTTTCTCAGACACACACTGAAAATACAGCAAGGGGGACACTTCTTTATTCTTGGACCCTCACTGCATTTTGAAATGAAGTGAACCGACAGTTTTTCAGGTCTTGTGATTAACTCACTGCTGCTATCTTAAATGGCCTTCCAGCTTGTAACATAATTTTCAAAATTTAGACAGTATGTAATCAATCTCAGGGTATTCAGAGTGCACAAATCCCATCAAATGCACAATCTTTGGGGTCTTCATGCAGGCATACTGCATAACCACAAAGAGGAAAGATTTGGGATTTTGAATATTTTCTCCTATCTTCCCCTTCAAAAGACTACCAGGTTTTCCCACGTACCTGCCTGAGAGAGAATGGAATACATCCTCTTGGTTCCCTTCCTCATATCTGAAGGGACTGGGAGAGGCTACTTCAGCTGTGCCTTTTGCAGACAAAGTAAAGCTTTGTGAACTGGCTTCAATATTACTTGTTGCCACCTCACTTGGCCATGGGCAGAGAGATTTCAAGACTCCGTGTCCTAAAGACCCGCTGATTTAGAACTTGGGTTTTCCTGAACACTGACAGTTGAGTACTTGTAGACTTTTAGTTTTAGATCCTTCATCAGCTGCTGCATTCTTTTGCATTCTCAGAAAACATTAAATCTGGCACAGCTATGAAGCTTGCCTCATAATTCGTACATCTTACGAGAGAAGTCAGCTTCACTCCGAAGCACTCATAATTGGGAGTGTCGAGATTCTGCATAAATTGTGCATGTATTGGTACAACTGTGGCTAAAAATTGAAGTCTGACAATTGCAGTAGCAAACATTAATGTCATCTTACAGCATCCAAAGCCCGGTACCTTTCACAGCTTAAGGCCCTATCCCAGCACAACACCCTCAGAAATTGCAGGTTTGCCTACCTTTCACCATAAAATTTCTGTTTCTAATTGTTTGACTATAAATTATGGTAATTTATATTAATCTGATGAAGAAAGGGAAATGAATATATCTTTGCCTAACAAGCTATATATGAAAAGTATGGGATCTGTTGACAAATTTATCAGAACAGCAAATTCCAAATACCAAAGATGTGATCATATTGAAGTAGCCCTAGTTGAAAGAGGACATTAAAAAATGTGTAGAATAGCCATGACTCTCTAGCAGAAAAGATAGAAAGGACAGTGATGAGGGTTTATTTTTAAGCTATTTTAAAATGAAGTACAAAACTCTTGATTACATAGAGACAGTAAGAAGAAAAACAATAGGAAGAATGTTAAAACCTTCCTTTTCGCTCTCTTCAGTCTAGAACTTGTTATGGGATAGATTATTCCTTCAGACAGGCTACGGTATGCTATTTTCAGGTACAGTCATTATGAAGAGACTGTATGGAAATTGGAGGCAACCTCACTGCAGAGGAGGTGTCTACCCATTTAATTAGGCCCACCAGCTATAAACAGAGTGGGTAGTGTGGAAACACTTGGGCATGCTAGGGGAGCTTCCAGCTCCAGTGTTGCTTTGTAGTGTTGGATACCACAAAGCACGTTTTCTCTGCATTACAGATTATCAGCGTTAGTGCGACAAGCAGGAAGCCAGCTTCATTTGTTTTGTTATGTGCTGCTTTGCAGGTACTATATATTTTGTTAAAAGGGTTGAAAAAGGCCTGTTCACTTCAGGGGGTGCCTTCCTCCACAGCAACGCAGCAAGTTCAGCTGAATCAGCTTACGCAGCATAGGACTGAGAACGTGGACAGACTCAAAAGTCAGAAAGCCCAAAGTGTATGTGGCAGACTGAGATACTTCTCTAAGAAGCAGGGTACTTGCTTGCATCAAGCAGCAGACCCGTGGCCAGGTTTCCGAGAAGGAAAGCTTCCTAAGGACCCAAAGCGACTGTGGTGATTTTCACTCCTGGCCTGAAAATAGTGCTGAAAAGCTGCAGAAGAGACTGACGTTTATGCTCATATTGTTGGTAATTCACTAGTACAAAACAATTGTAAGCCCAGCTTAATCGGTCAATTAAACTCACTCTACAGTTGCTTTTGCATTATCAAAGCAGAATAAAGCAGCTGGAAGGGACAAGGGTTTCTGGTGTAAAACATCTGGCCATTGTATCATTGGCACTTGTTGTTTCATGTGTAATAACAATTTAGCAGTATTCGCCCAAAATAAAAAGAATTTTTTTCCTTTTTTAACTCAATCTCAAAACATTCATGTCTACTAGATAATATACCATGCCTTTTTGTAGAAAAATGGAGGAACAAAGACTTTATATGAGTAAATGAGAAAATGGAAAGATACATCCTTAAAACAAGGAGAAAAGCAATGGTTATGGTCCAACATTTTATTGAAAAAACCCCCACTAATCCTCCTGCTGCAGGTTTTTGTTAAAATGTTGTGATGAAAAAAAAAGGGGTGCAACATTTTTCTTCTAATTTTTCACACCCAACATTTGTTGTCCTATTCAAATACCCAGTGAAAAATTATTAACTACTTTCTGTCCATGATGTTCAGCATTGCGTTCTTTGAGAGCTTTAAAAACATAAACTAATTTATTTTTCAAAGGTCTGCATGAGATTAGGAAGTATTACGAACTCCATTTTGCATCTTGCAGATCAGAACACCAAGGAGATTTAAAGCCAAAAAATCTCAAAAATTGCCACTACTTCTCAGTAGTCAATTAAGAGAACCTTAGACCTTAATCTGTTCAATGTAATTATGTTACATGTTTGTTCAAAGGACTGCTTAAAATGGTCTCCACTTGCAGCTATGAGTGTGCAGTTTTCCTGCAAATTCAGCCATGCTTCTCTCAGCTGACAGGAGGAAATGAGGTACACAGGGTTATAGGCTGCCTGCAAAATATTCTATTTGCCAACCATCACCAGAAGCTCTATGACAGAAGCAGGACCAACAAGAAGGCAGCTCTGCACGGGCTCCAGAGCGCTCTCTCCTTGCCATCCCGGCCTCTTTCTACACACAGCTCTCATCTTTTGCAATACCTGCAGCAGGGATCCTACACAGCGCAACAGCGCTTAGTTCTGCGCCCGCTGCATTCCCTGAGGACTGTGCATCCTGTTCTTTAACTAGGGCAGGATCCCTGTGGGGAGAATAATATGCCATCACACTATTGGTATTGTTACTAGTCATGTGTTCTGGGTAAACTGAAGGGAAACAACTAAGCTTGAATTTTTCCTGTGCGTTAACCCACAGCAGTCCTTTTTTTGTCAGTGCCCAACATTGGGCAAAAGCAAGAAAACTCATGATAAAAGAATGACCACTTATAAAAAGAAATTCTATCCAAAGAGACTGCATGGATTCACAGTTGAGTCATCAACTGCGGTTCACTGGTGTAGATTTACTGTTCCAGATTACAAAGGGGACTGTACCTTACTGGTAATAGATACTCCTGTTCTGTCCAAGCAGCCCTGTCCCACTCAGAGTTTTCACTCACCCACTCCCCTAGCTCTGTGTTTCACTGGACCTCACCCTCTCTTCTTTACCGTCCTCCCCAATAATGTTCTTCCAGTTTATTTTTTTCAGAATGATTCAGCCTAAGTCCAAAGTGTGCCATGGGAAATTTGAGCTTTAATAGTAACAAACTGATGCAACTATAAGCAACTGAAAATCTTTCAATGAAAACATCACCAAAAGACTTAACTACAAAGTATTTACAAGCTCACCCTACCACAAATGCCCTGCTGCAGACATATGCACAGCTACACATACTAATTAGGAAAGAATGTAACTGCTTATGTGAAGAGCAGAAGAGAACACAACACTCACAGGTGTTTTACTTATATAGATATATTTTTCTCCATCCCATTAACACATTGTACCCTGTAAACACCATTTTAAATGTTATCTTGCAAATTTTAAAATTCCCGTTTTATTTCTAAAGACTACTTTTAGTTGAATGAAAAGAGATTCAAAAGAATGTAATGTACATTTGGAAACGAATGCCTTTGTGTGACATACCTCTCTTCTACTGAAACTTCCTTCAGCTGTTGATGTGGTTTTGTCCCTTCCATTTCTCGGATGCTTACTGCATAGATCTTAGTGGTATAGTCAATTGCTTTTTCTCTGGCAACATCACTATCATAACCTTAGAAAAATAAAACATAAAATAAAACAAACTACCCTTGTTTCATAGTGGAAGAGTAGAAAACAAGATCTGCACCAACAAAAGGAAGGAAACAAATCCTACCAAGCCCTCCCTATACTGAACTTTAGCATGTGGAAGTTTCTTGCCCACTTCAAGTTAAACCCCTGGGTGGCTCTCTGTGGAATGAAGACTAAGTTAAAGACGTGTTTTATACATTCCTTTTTACCTCCATCTTCTTCTGCATCTGTGTCTGATTCTTCACTATCAACCAGCTTACTCTCCTGAATGCCCAAAAATTCTCTGGTCCAGATCATCAAAGCTGTATCAGCACCACCTACAGTCAGCAGCACAGAATCATTGTGTAACCACCGAACATTGGTTACCTGTGCGCTGTGACCCACATACTTCTTGAATTTTGCATGTTGGCCCTGTAGCACAAAGAATTCGCACATTAGCACTCTGACATATTGCAAACAGTGTCTTCCTCAATTCCTTTTCTTGCACAGAAATAAACACGCTTATTACCTTCACTGGATATGAAAAAAGCTTCACAAAACCAAAATCGTCTCCTGTAGCTAATAGCGTTCCGTCTTTTGTAAGAGTAGCTGCGTTTACAACGGTGACATCACTGTGCGTGGGCCAAATTCCTTCACAAGTAGGACCAAGAACACACGTCCAGGTGTCCCACTCAATCTTCTCTATCTGCAATCAAAATTTCCCCAAAAGAAGTCATCTTAATATATACCAAATACACACTGGTTTCATGAGTATATTTTTCTATGTTTGATACTAACTTAATTTTTTTAGTGTTTTTAGAAACTGTTCACTTTTTCCAGCTTATTAATACAAACTGCATATCTTCATCAGAAGGCTTAAAACTTTAAACATTCCTGCTTTCCCAAGGTAGGGCATGATTTGGATACAAATCCCCTTAAAGATTTTCTGAGGTGCTAAACTTTGGCAGCTTTGTAGAAGAATTATGAGTCACAAATAATCAACATCATTGAAAGCCAGGTCATCGTGTTTAAAGATGGTTTATAACCTGTACGCACACTGATTACACAGAAAACAGGTGATTGTTCAGGAAAGGGGAGGATGGGAAATGACTGCTATTAAATGAACCAAAATAAGTTTTGAGATACAAACAGAAACTTCCAAGTTCTATGATTTACAAATCCTAGGAAAGACACTATACAGAATGATTAAACAATTCTAATTCTAACCAGTGTAAATATAGTACTTTAAAAGGAATAAATATCCCATTTGAAGACAAAATATGCTAATTTTCAACAGTCCAGAAAAATAACTTTCACAGTAAAAAAATCCAGTAAGCATAATTCGTACCTCAGCAATTCTTATAATATGCCTTTTCCCCCTTGGTGCTTCAAAAAATAGTTGTTCTTTGGCACCAGAATTGACTTGCAATAACTTTCCTGGATACGAAATAAGAGTTTATCATGAATCTTATTCTTTATGATGAGTATTATGAACTTTCTTTTGATTGAGTGAAGAGATTTCTGGGGGTAAGCTAAGAAATTATCCTCCAGAGAGTCATTCATAGCAAAAGTAAAACAGATGCTTAGAATCACTCTCATAAGAACCTTATACTCCTGATTCACCGCAGAAGTAATATTTTAAATACCATCCAACATCCTTAAAAAATTACTGCCTTGCAGCCAATCACACTCTTCTGATAAGAAATATTTTGCTTGTGTTTTCATCATCACCATAACGGAAAGTAAAAAATAAATAAATGCATATGCTATTAATTTTCACAACAACTTTGCAAGGCAGCTTTGCCAAAAGGTAAAAACATTGTCAGCTCCTGCCTATTTTGCACTGCCTAATGGGCATGTAGTCCAGCTACACGTCAAACTGTCCTTGTATATGAAGTTTACCATACCCATACAAATACTGTGATATTATAAAGATAATCCTGTATGCAAATTGATGGTATATTAGCGAGTATTTGTGCATGAAGAAGCCAAAAATGCTTTCAAATTAAATTTTACAATATTTCTGATATAAGAAAATTGAAGGCATTTTCTGAATTTTTAAAATTGTATACTACTGCAAGAAATCCTGTGGGGATTTATTATCATAAAAGCAGTTCTACAATATCGAAACTGCGTAACTGCCAGGGAAAGCACTCTTTTACTGAGAAAGACTAGATTAGATTATCAACTGATATGAAGTAGTGCAGTTCCAACGTTGCTGTATTTTGCCTGGGCATCTTGCCCTTTGTTACGTGAGCTATAGTCATTCTGTTGGAATCACTGACAACAAGAAGTGCAACATAGGACTATAGTAGTATCACGCCCTTCCTATCTGACCTGTATTAAGACAGGTTATACAATTTAGTATATGAATCCTCTATATCTAGAAGTTCAGATAGAGTTTCCAATAAATACCATGAAGGACACAAAGAATTTTCACTTTTCTTATACTTTATATCTGCACATGTAACACATCCAAGAACTGGCTACTACAGATACACAGGCAGTATCAGACAAATTGCTATTATTATGTGTACAGCTATCAGTAGTGAGATTATTAGGGCTGTAAAGCAGGCACACAGTGCCAGCTCAGTTGCAGCATGGCTTACTAGCTCAAGAACGGCACTCAGACCTGAATGGATTCTGAAGGGAGTTTAGCTCCTGTTGTTAGTGAGCTTGCATCACATTTTGGGACTAGCACAACAGGGGAAGACTGGGCTCAGACACACAGGTGGTTCCACACAGAATCATATTAGGTCCAGGAAGGCTTATTTGCGTGAACTCCTTATCGATCCTGCTAGACTTAAATTAGTTGTGACAATAAGTCTCTCTAACTTCATTGCAGTAATTGCTGTGTAATGCTCAGCAAAGAAGAAAGGAGATTGCACATAAAAGGTGGAAAAGAAAAATGTGCCACACACTACAACTCCATAAAAGAACAGGGCAAAGAAAAGCTATATTATGTTTGTAAGTGACATTTTAGTCATATGTTATCAGCAGTGAAGTACCATGTACACTGGTACAAATGCTATGAGTGAGGATGAATTCGACCAACAAATGTAATTGCACTGAACCCATATGGTGCTTGATGTTGAAAAATCATTTGCTTTAGTAGTTACAGTTTATCTTAGTAACTGGTACAAGAAGAGTTTTCTGATATTCCATTTCATAGGCATTTTAAATCTGTACTCTGGTCAAACATTTTACCTCTTGAGTCCCAGTCAATGTGTGTGATATAGCTAGATGCACCTTTACAAATGCCAACTCTTTTGCTGGTAAGTACATTGTAAATATCTACAAAATTGTCATGGGAAGCCACAGCCAGGTACTTTCCTGATTCTGTAAAGAAGAGACACTGAGGTTATTAAAGGTGTACATGTTATAATTATTATTTTTATGCTTTTTTATTACTGCAGTGCATCCAAATGCACCATTTAGGGGTGGGCCCTATTATACTAGGCTGCATACAACCATGCAGAATTGTAAAGTATTTAAATGCATGGAGTGCGTATAAAGCCGGTCTACCTTCTGAACATTCAATCTTTTGTCTAGAGGAGAAAAACCAAACTCCAAGATAAACAATTCCCTTTCACTTTATCATCTGATTATACCTCGTGAAAACTTTATGTCTGAGATCATTTCCTTTCTGTGGTGAAAAGAGACCATGTCTTCAACAGTGTCAGCATTTACTACCAGAAAGCTCCCATCATTCAACCCTACAGCCAAGGCTTTGCCATCAGGAGAAAAGGCACAGCATCGTCCACCTACAAAAGAAAATGGAAAGAAGTATCTTAAGGTTTACAAATTGGGATTGAGAAAACCACCAGCAAACTGCAGCTGAAAGGTTTTTACATCAAGTATATACTTTTAAAATAGATTTGTTACTTATTAAAACAAACATATTATGTGATAGGAGGGCTAAGATTAATGTTTTATTAAATAGGAATGTACCCTCTGTATAGGCTGTTTTTGAGTTGACAATGGTGATTTGATCAGTCTTGAAATGGGTTTAGGTGCAACTACCACCTTCCAACTACGACATTCTAAACACACCAGTGAGAGAGATAAAAGA
>VYZV01016395.1:0-20768 GCA_013401275.1 Pandion haliaetus
GTCAGCCCTGCAGTGGTCAGGCAGTGGGACTAGATGATCTTTGTAGATCCCTTGTAATTCAAATTTTCTACTTTCCTCTCCTCTCCTCTCCTCTCCTCTTCTCTTCTCTTCTCTTCTCTTCTCTTNCTTCTCTTCTATTCATGTGAAAGTTCGATCTGCTGTGCTGCAGTCTGACTTATGAAAGTTAACTCCAGTTCTCAGGAAGGATGTCATTCTTCATATCTGTTCTCTGCCCCTGTGCTAGATTCATCACAGTGTTTGGGAATTACTGCCAAACTGGAAGCACTGTGTTTGACAAACGAAGAACAGCTTGCTAGGAATAGTTTAAGGTTCCCCCTCTCTTCTTAATTCATGTTATAAAAATGCTTGGAAAAACTGCATTCTAATGATTTCTAACCCAGATTCCCTCTGGTGTTAACTGGTGTCCTGGCGCCAAACACCCCAACATAGCACATTCATGATATCCACAAGCTCTCAACTCGCCCCCACCTAACATTTTTTAGCCACACATTAAAATGTATACACACATGCAAATAAAATGCATCACCAGCATAAGTTTTTTTGAAGTATATGAAAAACCAGGCAATACAAAATTATAGTGGCATAATGTGTAGCAGTATTTGTACATGGGTTCATAGGGGTAAGATTTAGAAAACACAGAAATGACTCTTTCTGAAGACCTTTTTTCCTTTTTTTGGTATTTCTTTGGCCAAGTTTTTCTCTCCCATCATAAATGCAAATTACTTAAAATTAGAGTAGGAAATAAAAAAACCCTTGATCCTTCCACTGTCTGCCAGAAAATAGAAAAGGCGGTGTGCTTTCTTTCTGAGGTACCCCTGAAAGTACCAATTTATTTTATGCATTTTCTCTCTTCTTTAAATGCCGTTCATACAAAAAAGCAATCTGGATTCACATTTCCTCTTTAGCACTTTAAAAAGTCTTCACAGGTATTTAGAGTTTAATAGTTTCAGCTCTCCTATAGCTCAAGAACTAATATAAAAATAATCTCTTTCTAATCTGTTATGCAATATACATGGCTTTAGGGATACTGCAGCTTTGCCACACTAAATACTTTCAGGAAAAGGTCTTAAATTTAGCTCCACTGAAATGAAATTTTTCTCTTGTTTTCTAGGGATGATAGATTTTTTTCACATACTGTAATGCATCTTCATTTTCTTTTCTAAGAAGCCAGAATGTGTGAATTCTCTAAAAGTGCCCTAAACAGTCTGGCAGCACTAGTACGTTTAACATTCCTTAACAGAGCAAGTTTCTCATCCTGCTGCAACAAGAACTTTACATAATAAGCAGAGTCACTGTATATTTAATTTAGAAGGATCAAATTTTAAAAGAACAGTTTTTTAAAAGCTATGCCATGCTTTTCTTTTATCTATAACTTTCTGTCCAGTTAAAAATGCAAGGTTATTTTTTCCTGTCTTTATTTTTACATATTTTGCCCAATCTCTTCTTTGTAAGAGAATCTACTTTCATCTTAAGCAGATATCCAAATTAGAGCCTGAAATTAAAAATGCAGGAAGTATAGATGCATACAACTGCTAATCTGAGTATTTGTGCCTTGTAAATAATGCCAAGCATGCTCTTTTCAGGAACAGAGTGCACACTGAGGCAAACTATTCTTTCTTAGATGATATGGTATGTTATTCACATTTGTTTCACTATGCTTTCTGAGCAAGCAACAGACTGTTCAGCATAAAGACATCACAGAAAATAAGGACCTTTTGCACCAGGTAGCCATATTCACAAAGCTGTTTAGGTACCTATTGGGATTTGAACTAAATAAACTGGGCAGCAAAGTAATGGCATCAATTCACCTGAGTGCTTTAGACGTGCTGAGCTCAAATTCTGACAGTCTGAAACACAGTATCTAACTTCCCAAGCCAGAGGATTCCTCCAATTCACACCCACAGGAGCGAGCTCACAATTCAGCTCTTAGTATTTTCTCTAGGCAGACATTTTAGTTAGAGCAAATCTTTTTAATATCAGTAATCAGCTAAAGCATGAATAATGCTGATTACATGGGTAGCCTCAGACTGACCCCCTTGTCTGTGACTGCTCTCAATGGAGTCATTTGATGTCAGCCCAACAAATACCACCTTCAGGTTGCCTGGCATTAATTTAGAGAATAACTCCACAGTGTTTCACTAATACATCAAATTTATATGCTCAGGCACCACAAAAGCACAGAATAGGACTCTGAGTTTTGTAATTAAGGCTGCTTAGGAGCCGGTTCCCGTGATGTGGGGTAACCAATACATCCTAGGAGGAACTTGGTCAATGTATGTCTACCGGTCTGTGGCCCTTTTATAAATTGCAGAGAAGCACATGTTATGGGATGCACATAACTTCTTGAGCTGCAAACTTCTCCATGGAACTGCAAAACTCTGAACTCCTTTCAAGAGACTAATATACTGGTGCCACTTTAAAACAAAGGGGAACCCTGTTTAGCTTACTAGTTCATTTATGAAAAACACACAAACTATTTCTTGTTTTTTACAAATGAGCCCTCCATCTCCTCTTAATCTTGAACTGGATGTTAAAGTAGTCATTTCTATGTCACAGCCTGAGGCAAGAGCTCCTCTATGGAATTCTGACACCTGCTCAAACCCCAACAGTGGTAAATGGAGATCCCATTAGTTATTTGTGTCACTGTTTATAGTAGACTTCATGGTGCAGTCGCGCATGGTCTGTGAGGCTTTTTTTGGTATATGCTATGACTCCTGTACTCTGAAAATGGCAATGGCATTTGTACAGTTCCTGGCAGATTCTTTATTTGCAGTGGCATAGGCAACTGAAGCTAGGTAAGCTCTGTTAAATTCACAGTAAGTTCAAGGATTTTCTGTGAGACAACGAAGAACTGCCAGTCAGAATGCTGCAACCTACATTTCTTGAGAAAACCTGAAAGGTAGGCAAAGGTGAAGGAAAGAGTTTCACTGCTGCCATGATAGCTTCTTTTGAGAAGGGACTTTAATGCGGTGTTTACACTGCTTGTGAGAAGGGACTTTGGTGTGGTGTTTATGCTGCTCTTGTCTATGCATGCACTCCGTGCATTCTATAGTGCTTTTTTTTGCTAGAGAATGAAGCACCTCTGTGTGCCATAGCATCTGTACCTGAAAGCCAGCACACATGAATCTAGCAGATGTTGGTTATGAAAATCATAAAAATTTGGCAAACCCTTGCAAAAAAAAAAAAGGATCTTTTTAAAATTCCCAGTCTGGAAAGCAAGCACAGATAGTCCCATTTTTTCTACCATTTTTCAGAAAACAATGAGTACCTACAGGCTTCTTGAAAAGTAGTATCACGAGTGGGAAAGTAAATCTTAAATTTTAAGCCCTCTTGCCTCATCTAAGTAACATGGGGTGCTCAGGAGCTTGGGTGCACCCATGGACAGAGGCAAGCCGAATGCAGCTGGCAGGGCAGCTGTGGCAAGGGCATGCGTGGAGTTTCTCTCCGAAGCGGATGCTCGGTGACGTGTTGTAAATGCGTGGTGACATCTGAAATGCCCTGGGGAGCCCCTGGGGTCAGGGAGCTGGCCAATCCCTCAGCAGAGCGGATTAGGCTGGGATGGGGGCTGACAGCCCTTGGTTAGCCAGCAGAAGGTGAGGCCACTGCCCTGCACCATCCAGAATGGACTAGGACATTGTGCTGGAAGGGTGGGCTTTCCTTGAGCCCTCAGCATCCCCCCCTGCATGTGGGGTCCCCCTGGAGAAGATGCAAGGGGTTAGTTTTCTTTGCTGCAGGAAGAGCAGCAGCAAGCTCCCACTGGAGTGTTCTCTGCCTTTACTGGAACCCAGCCTGAAACAGGTACAGGGGAGAGTGTCCTCGGCAGCTTTGTGTGCTGGGCTCTACCCATCTCCTCCCTTTCGGCAGCAAAAGTGACAGCTTGTTAACGAGGGTTCTGCTAGAGCCCAGCCGTGTGTGTTGGGCTTTATTTCCCACACATCCACATCAGCCTTTTAAACAATGTTTGATAATCCCTTTTCTCTCTCCTCTTTTATATCTTGCACAGTCCGCTCTCAAACATCTCGAGGGAGCGTTGTCTGGCTGCTGCTGTCTGTAACAGCAGAGTAGATGCTGAATGAAAGATTTAACTCGTTGTTCTTCTTATGCCTGCAGAAGTATTTGGAGAGAAAAGGTTGTGCAGAATGAGAAACAGGTTCTAGTTTGCTTTCAGCTAGTCACTGTTTTCTCAGAAGGCAGTGTGACTTGCTGGTGGGATTTTATTGAGAGAAGAATGTCAGAGCAGCCATTTAAGTTAAGATGCTCACCATAAGGGCTGCACCCCAGGCTGTTGGAGTTTGTGTTTGCAGTAGCAAATAAGCACTATGGCATACCTAGTCTTAGTAACAGTGCTGCTCATTTTATGTCTAGCTGAAGGTTTATATTCAAGAGTGGGGAGAAATGGTGGATCCACTTTCTTCTGTAATTTAGAGTACCAGGCTTTACAATCTTTCTTGAAGTTTATTCTTGCTTCAGCTTTTACTAGTGCAGGATATTAGCAAACTAATACTGAAGGAAAAGCCTACAACTGGAGTCACATTACTGGAATACCTTCTCTATGTATATAAGTATGTGTATAACTTATATAGTATGTGTGTTTGTCTTTACAGAATTTTTTTAACAGTATTTATATTTATGTCTCTTTATGATAATGTTTACATGGGCACATACACAGTATGTTGTCTTAAACTGTTACAGCCGTTTCTGTGCTTGCCAGATATTCCATCTGTTGGTCACACTCTTACAGAAAATAAAAATCAGTTGTTACACTGCAGGCTATCTGGGTGTATTTTGGGTATGTTTCTTTGGTCTTCACCTAAAAGTTAAATAAAAAATTATTCCATTATTCTATCCATTAGCATAGATTCTATTTTTCTCTCTCTCCTTTTTCTCCTTTCTAAGAGTAGGCATCATTCACACATTTAAATAAACAGGATGGTTAGATGTTATTATGGTTAAAAATAGAGTTGGTAGCATTTCAAAGATATGTGTCTTCTAGCAATACATAGCTGTACATATGAAGTATGAATAGATATGAAGTATTTTGATTTTTAGGAACAAATCTTTATATAATGCAATACTTTGCACAGTTTCTGCTCTCCAAGCCTCCCAACTCCACTGCTGTTATAATCAATAATATTTGTTATAAAGAAATGACTCATTGCAACAAAATACAGAATCCTATTTGATTAATTCTTTTTTTTTTTTTTTAAGGATAACTATTCCCAAATTATAAATTCTCTATAAGCATCCGTGCCTGCAAGTAAAGCTTTGATTTTGTGCAGCTATTGTTACGATTATTGCTTAACTGCACCACATGTTGGGATCTTGAAAGCAAAGGTCCTGGCATGGGTGGATTTAGATAACCTATTGAATACTCCACTCAAAAAGTGCACCCCATCCTTAACTGAATGACACACAACCTAAGCCTGTCTTTGTCTCATCACCACTCAAAGTGAGAACAGGCAAAGTGTTTCGATGAGCTGCACAAGTATTTCACTATGCAACTCCAGGGAATGCTTTGGAGCGCCATACCTGCGATGGTAACTCACAGACTTCCCAACTTTCTTTTTCTGATCTTAAAATTACAAAAAAAATGTGAGAGGGCTCTCATGTGCTATAAGGATAATACACAGGTATATGCCAGACTTGTGAAATGAGCTCTTTGAAAACGTTGTACAAAGTAATGTCCCATCTGAACAATGTGTTCTGTGATTTAGGACAGATATGGACTTAAGAAAAAGCATGTTGTTGTTTTTTTAAAAAAGCTGCATTTTTGGAGCTAACCATGTTTTGACTAATACAATTTTTGAATATTTCTTCAATCTTTGTCCTCTGTCCCTTTTTAGTTCCTAATGCAAAAGGGTCTTCATCCAAGACAGTGACTCCTCTGCTGTACTAATTAAAATCATCCCACACTGATGAAAGAAGTGAAAGCTGTCGAATTAGAGGTGGCTCATGATACATCAACTTAGACTTATTCTAAAAACAAGCATCAGATACCTATGTTCCAGAAAGTGTGCCATGTACCTTAAATGACACTAGAGCTCTCCTCTTTGTCAATCAGGTGGAAAAGGTGTGAGTTAAAAGCGTGTATTCAAAGCTCCCAGTACAGCAAGTTGAAAGCAAATATATTTGTATCTCAACTCAAAAAGCCAATGTCAATAGTAAGTTTTTTCTCTCCCCTATTCTCCAGGTCATACCTTTAAAGGTCAGTGGAGTTTTGCCCTTGACCTGAACAGGTTTTCATTCTTTATGCTATTTTGGAAAATAAAGTTGTACATTCATTTGAGTTTTCTGAGAAATTATGCTGCTAATATCATATATGTGAAACATTTTGATGGTCTAAACAGTGACTTTCACTGTCCGCAATGTAGCTAGATTAAGTTTTTTTTCCTAAGGTCTTCCTATTTGCTCTTAATTTTAAAAAAAGGTATTCGAAAGAAATATTACTATTTAGAAAAAAGTAGCAATGAAAAAATGAAATTTCCAGATTGAGATATTATTTATGGACTATATGAAGAATTCTCCTATGTCTGTTATATTTATTCATTCTCATGAATACACATTCTCATGAAGGCACACTCTGATAAGCTCTGCTAACATTAGGTTTTGAGATTTGTGAAAATAATAAATTTTTTTTGCCTTTAAAGTAACCCAGACATGGTTTGTAGCCAATCTCATTCTAGTATGGAAATGCAGAGGAGTCCTCTAGGATATTTATCATGTTGATGTTAAAAATAAATTTAACACAGTAACATAAGCTTTCATTTCTTTATCCTTCACAAAAATCAGCTGTACATGTCCATCTATTGATATAGTGTACCTTGGGGCAAAACTTCAGTGTTTGCACTTACTTCATTACAATACAATTTTGCTAGCAAAGAGGCAGTGCTTAACTAGCATAAATGGTCATTCACTATTGCTTGTCTCATTCATCAAATGAACAGCCCTACCAAAGCTAGTTTTTCCTGTGAGGTTTAAGGCAAGCTTTTTCTTTATATATAATGAGAATGACATATTTTGTAATAATAAAAGAAGTATAAAAAATGGTCCATGGCACCCAAAATACCAAACAATGATTTGTAACAGAGAGGATGGGAAAAAAAATCCACTTTTTTTTTTTTTGTTGTAGAGGGCTGTGCACATCTGTTGCCATTATTTTACAAAGCGATGGTGGGTTTCCTGAATCAACCTTTTTTTTTTAAACACAGCCACACTAATCCTTTTGCATGCTAGTGTGCAAACATGTTCTGAGCTGCTTCATTATTTAATTTAATAAAAGTTAAACTACCTTCCTGCCTTTTCGAGTGCTACTTCATTAATGAAAACTTGAAATAAGTAGGAGAAACTGGTGCAATGAAAGATGCTTTTGGGGCATGATGCCACACGAGACAAAAAATGCAGATTCAAAGGCATGTGGGTTGTGTCTCCTCAGAGAACCGGTGGCATTTCTTGGGACCCATCCCTGAATGCTTGGCTGTCCCCACTTGAAGGCTGGTAAGGCATTATAGCCACATTCTGTGATGAAATTTCTATTTAGAAATGGCACTTCCTGGGTCAAGACTCTTCATGCTAATTACAACCTTTTGTGGTAACTTTTTGACTCCTTTAGTACTACTTGAACTGTGCACTTAAGAAAGCAGGAGCTGGAGTCCGCTATATTCTTTGATATCCTCACTACAATTGCTGTGGCTAGTTACATATGTGTAAGTCCAGTGACAGCAATGGAACTGCAGTCTTGCTTTAATGGGACATATACTGAGAAAGTCTATACTCAGTGATGCATGAGAATGAATGAACACAGCTTTGGCTTTTAGCCGCAGGCTGAATTTACAAGGCTTGGCGCTGGGAAAGACAGCTCTTCAGTTACAAACTGTGCACATGCAGGATAAAAATCACCATTCCAGTCACAAACATGAAATCCCGCAGCATCTTTATTTACTTTTCGAAGTTCAACTGTACTTTTAGGAAGGAGTCTCAAACTGCAGTATGCACCATACTGTCTTGGATGTAGCCTCCTGAGGCCTCTGTGCCCTTTTATTTCAGGAAACTAACATTTTGCACTGGTGCAGCTGTTATCACCTGGGTGGTTTATTTATCCACGGTCTCAGCTTCCACTTAATTTTGGGACAAAGGAGGTGTTCTTAAAAATCATAACTTCCGTATGATCCATAACTGCAATAATGTATATGTACTTACATGTAATCTACTAATATAAATGCATATATTGGATCTGGCACTCAGATTGCAGGTACGTACGTCGTTTCTTCCTGTTGGGTTTTGTGCTATGGTTGATGTAGTACCTGACATTTAACAAGCTTGTTATGAACCAGGCTAATGGGGATAATTCGTACCTCACTGTGATGCCTTACTAAAGCCATGAAGAGAGGTCAGCGGGAGGCATGACTTACTTCAAACAAGCCATTCATAAAGCCATAAATTGGTAAGTCTTTAAAGGTACAGGTTTTCAAGCTGCAGTTAGCGAGATTTTAATACTGGGTTCCTCTCCAGGGCAAATTTCTCTTTTTGCAAAAGTCCCTCAGAATACTGTCTTTATAATAGGTCTTAAATGCAACTTGAGTAACAAACTGGCTTTGCATGGCTTCCACAACGTAACTTAAATTTTCCTGTTTAATTACAGCTGCTTGCCCGTTAATAAAAATAACATGACCAATAAAGACATAATTGGGAACTGTTGGAAGTTCAAAAAGGACAATTCTGTTACTACTAAAACACCTGATACTGTCAGCCACATAATGTTTCAGATGGAAGCCCTGTTCTCTCTTAATATTTTGGTGTAAATACAAGTAGTAATGCTTTCTTATCATTGTCCCCATTGTTATCTAAAAGATTTCCTATCTCCTTTAATTCACAGAACTCAAGTTTTTCATAACCCTGCCCTTTTGACTGTGTTGATCCCATCACGTTGGTACCATGATTGCTAGAGATTCTCTTAAACTCTTGCTGCGATTTATGTGAACCTTTTCCTAACTCATTGAAAAAATTGTGTTCTGTAGGGCTGTAAGGAAAAATCTTGAGTAACTTGGAAAAAGCAGATAGAAAAAACCAATTTTTTTCATGTAGTGATAAAGAAAATGATGGTAAGCCAGTGCTTCAATACCTTTTTGGTTTGTTTTTTGGGTGGTTTGGTTTTTTTTTCAAAATTTAAGATGGGTAGTACTGTTTCCCATGTTGACTACCCCTATTTTAAAAAACAGATTAATGCTAAATCTGTTTCAGAGTTTCCTTCTTCTATGATGTCTTAGTAAGAAACTTCATGACCCCCTTTGCTCAGTCAAAGCACAGTCACAGGATATTCTGCAGTCTCAGCACAGAAGATACAGCAAGACTAAAGACTCCAGACTAAACAACGCCAGTTCCCTCAGCCGCTCCTCAAAAGACTTGTGCTCCAGGCCCCTCACCAGCTTTGTTGCCCTTCTCTGGACACACTCCAGCACCTCAATGTCTTTCCTGTAGTGAGGGGCCCAAAACTGAACACAGTACTCAAGGTGCGGCCTCACCAGTGCCGAGTCCAGGGGGCAATCACTTCCCGGCTCCTGCTGGCCACACTGTTTCTGATACAGGCCAGGATGCCGTTGGCCTTCTTGGTGACCTGGGCACAGTGCTGGCTCATATTTAGCTGACTGTCAATGAGCACACCCAGGTCCTTTTCTGCCAGGCAGCTTTCCGGTCACACTTCCCCAAGCCTGTAGTGTTGTATGGGGTTGTTGTGACCCAAGTGCAGGACCTGGCACTTGGCCTTGTTGAACCTCATACAATTGGCCTTGGTCCAACGATCCAGCCTGTCCAGATCCCTCTGCAGAGCCTTCCTTCCCTCAAGCAAATCAACCCTCCCTCCCAACTTGGTATCATCTGCAAACTTTCTGAGGGTGCACTCAATCCCCTCATCCAGATCATTGATAAAGATATTAAAAAGAACTGGCCCCAACACTGAGCCCTGGGGAACACCACTTGTGACCGGCTGCCAACTGGATTTAACTCCATTCACCACCTTTCTTTGGGCTCATTCATCCAGCCAGTTTTTTACCCAGCAAAGAGTATGCCCGTCCAAGCCATGAGCAGCCAGTTTCTCCAGGAGAATGCTGTGGGACATCGTGTCAAAGGCTTTACTGAAATCCATGGAAACAACATCCACAGCCTTTCTTTCATCAACTAAGTGGGTTACCTTGTCATAGAAGGAGATCAGGCTGGTCAAGCAGGACCTGCCTTTCATAAACACATGCTGACTGGGCCTGATCATCTGGTTGTCCTGTGCGTGCCATGTGATGATGCTCAGGATGACCTGCTCCATAACCTTCCTCAGCATGGAGGTCAGACTGACAGGCCTGTATTTCCCCAGATCCTCCTTCTGGCCCTTCTTCTAGATGGGTGTCACATTTGCCAACCTCCAGTCAACTGGGACCTCCCCGGTTAGCCAGGACCGCTGATAAATGATGGAAAGTGAGCACTTCCACCAGCTCCCTCAGTACTGTGGGGTAAATCCCATCTGGCCCCATAGACTTGTGTGTGTCTGAGTGGTGTAGCAGGTCACTAACCATTTTCCCTTGGATTATGGGCACTTCATTCTGCTCCCTGTCCCTGTGTTCTGGCTGAGGGGCTGGGTACCCCACGAACAATTGATCTTACTATTAAAGACTGGGGAAAAGGTGGCATTAAGTACCTCAGCCTTTTCCTCATCCTTTGTCACTAGCCAGACATCCTTTATAGTAGGATACGAAGCTCACTTCACCAAATTTGCTAGCCTGCTGGCAAAGATTCCTTTGCCTTTTCTAGTCAGGTGTATCCCATCTCTCCCTAGCAGGTTATAGTCATCAAAGAGTGTCCCATGATTATGAAAGCCAAAACCCTGGCAATAGCACCAGCCGTGTAGCCAAGTGTTGATTTGTATGATGTGTCTGTTCCTGCCTGCACCCTTTCCTCTAACTGGGAAAATACAGTAAAAGATAGCGTGAGCACCAATCCCTTTCCATCACACCCCAGAACTTTGTAGTCTTGCTTGATTCTGCCCAGGTTCTAGCTTGCCATGTCATTCATTCCCACATGAAAGAGTAATAGTGGATAACAGTCCATGTTTCTAATGAGTTGTGGCATCCTCTCAGTAACATCTCAGACTAGCACCTGGAAGGCAGCAAACTTCACATTATTCCCTGTCAGGCTGGCACATGGGTGCCTTGGTGCCCCTTAGTAGAGAGTCACCCACTACAAGCACTCATTGGGGTTTTTTGTGGTTTCTACTGTGTGCTGCTCATAGGTGTCTTCAGCTGTTAAGACATCATAGCTCTTCCTGGTTCTTATACAGGAGGGTGGAAAGTGAAGCAGGATCCTGCTTTTGTGGGTCAGCAGAGTCCACGGTGCCTTGTTCTGAGTAGTACCAACCATAACACACTGGTTGTGAAACCAAACATCTATCTTTTCTTCAGCCCCTCTAACACTGCACAGTCTTCTCACTGTCACCTGTAACTGCCACCAGGTGTGACAGATCCTCGACCTGCTTGCCTCTTTCACAAGTACTTGCTTGTGCCTCAGAAGGAAGGTCTGGACACTCATGGCAATCTGAAGTCTGCACCGCAATCTCCTTCCTTAGTAGTTCTGTCTGAGAGGCAGCATCATACATCTCGGGGGTTGTTGCTGCAGAAACCCGAGCTTTCACTCCGAGATGAGTGCCCACCATTGTACTAAGAAGGGCAGATGGAGCTGACCAGTAAGAGGAAGAGACAGTGGTCCTCCTTGGGTGAACCGCCACACCATGCCCTGGTTGCTAGTTCTCCATAGGCTGCCTTTCATACTGTGGGGTTTTGGCCATGGTTGCTCTGTCCCGCCCAGATCTTGTCAGCTTCGCTCATGAGAGCTGGTGGCTCCTGGCACTTCACTGTGCTCACCTGGTATCTCCCTGGCAGAGGAAACACCCCTGTATGCTGCCATTGCAGACCAAGCTGGCACTGGAGCTGATTGCCTCGGCCAGTGTCTCTTGCAATTTCCCTGCAATTGCCCAGGAAATCATTCCTCCTCCAAATCTGGAGGGTCTCAGAGGATATTTAGATCAAATGACCTGCATGAAGGCTTTGGTTCTTTGCAAGGTCCCTGCATCTCTTTAGCAGTACACTAACAAAGCACTTTCTCTTCTCATCTCTGTCTATGCTATCATCTCTGAAAGACAGAGGTGTTTACATTCTGAACAGAAACACAACCAAAGTCACACACCTCGGGCTTTTGGAAAGCAGAAATGATAAAAACTGCTACCAAAAGTCTCACTGCTTTTGCTTATGTGTTTTACTATACAGCATCACTGGCTTATCTACATGTGGAATAATGGAGCAGCTGCTTTTCCACACAGAGGACCCTGGTGGTAAAAAGACCCCACTGCTGCTGAAATACTAGAAAATGGAGCAGAGAAGCTTAGTTTGTTCAACTTAACGAGCTATTGTCTGTCCTAATCCCGAGGTTTGACTTCTCCCTTGGCATAAGTGACTAGTCTTTCTTCATACAGTCTCAAGACCTGGAGCTCTGCTCATATCCCCCTGCCCAATAGGACATGTGAGATGCAGTAAAACTTGCAGGCCTCAAATATCGAATTCCAGGGCACAGGAGAGCAAACCGTGGGCCTGCTAAGCAGTGCAATAAACTGGAGGAGATCCTTGTTATCCTTCTTCCCTCTCACAGTGTCTGGTCATATCTTTACCTCTTTTTGACACAATAAAAGTCTTGGAAGCTTCACTGGCAAGATTTTAGTTATAATATATACCTCTTAATCTCTTTGCTTTGCCAGCAAATGTCTATTGATCTTTTAAAATTTGTTTTCTGTTTAGAATTGCCTAAACAATTTTTTTGCAAATTGGATTTTATTTCTTCATCTTTGCATTGAAAAGAGATCTATGCCAGGGCCCTGTGTGTCTTGAAATTTGTTCTGAAGTATCCTACAGATGCATTAATTTTCCAGCCAGAAGCTTTCAGTGACTGCATGGACATAGGAGCTTCCCTCAGCCAGCTGGCATAAGAAAGAGAAGCATTCCAGAAGGGCTTCTTGCCTCCAAACGCCCAGTGCTCCCACCCCTACTTCATCAAACAAATAGCTTTTGCAGCATGCCTGGAAGTACATCAAATTGAGGCTATTTTGAACCAAGGGAAAGGAATACATTCCAGACTCCTGGGGCCTCAATTGAGAATATGCAGCTGCCAGCACCCTTTCTCTTTGTAAGGGAGGGATCCAGACCAAACTCTGCCACTGGCCACAGCTGTAGCAGTGTTGTATTTTGGGGGTTTCTCTACAGTATTTGCTTTGAGCAGTTTGTTGGGCATTCGCTCTTTGGAGGGTAGTATTCAGGCTGAATGAACTGGTCCCCTCTTCCTTTTCTGCAATAAAGATTATGCTTTGGCTGCAGCTATAGGGCTCAGTTTTAGAGGGAAGTGGGATGCATCCCACTGATGATAAGAGTTACAAATTAGCTCAAGAAATTCTGAACTGGAGTAGGTGTTGGTGTTTATTTTTGTTTTCTTATTGTCTAGTAAAATGAAGGAAATCTGACCACATTCAAATAATTCCATGCTTTGACTGGACTGTGAAGGCTGCCTCTAGACTAGTGTTCACTTAATCACATGGACTGTGACCAGGGTGAAAGTCTGGCTCCTGCAGTTAACAGCAAACTCCCGATTGCTTTTGAAAGGCTAACCTCAGAGTACGACCAAAGGCCAAATCTACCCTGGCAGGGAAGGTAGGAGGGCTACTCCTTCTGTAATTTTGCCTACCTGGTGGTACTGTGGCTGCATCTGACCTTTACATTGCACTCCAAAGCTAGGGTTACATTTCAGAAAACACTCTACAACTGCTAGATATATCATGCATAGCCCTTTTTTTTCCATATGAACACATTCAATGCATGGTTGTGCTTGATTTCAATTTTCGATGGCTATTTCTTACAGTTATTCTTCCTATCCTTGCAACCACTCACATCAGCAGGCCAGATTCACAGAAACAGGCCTGGCTTCATTTGGATGTGGTGCCAGGTCTCGCTAAAGTGTTGGTTGAGAGGAGAATTGATAGCCAAGGCTAAGTCCAAATACTTAAAATATAATCAGTCTTCATATCTTTCTAATATTTGAACATTTTGCTAAACAGAGGAGAGAAATGAGCTTACAACTACATTTAAGGAACTAAAGTGACTTTTTTAATCACTGGAATACTATTTTTAGTTCTGTATGTATAGTGTCACTTCAGAAAGCAGAAGCAGAATGTCGTTCTTTTACTCCAAGTGGGTTTTCCTGAAGACAAAATCTAGGGAAAGAGGTAAATATCTTGGTACACTTCTGTGCCATGCATTGTAGGGCCAGTTTGTTGAGATGGGTGGGTTCAGCTGCAGGATGATGGTTTCCCCTGGTGGCAACAGATGCCATCTTTTCTAGTTCACATTTTCCCCTTTCCCTTGGGGGACAATCAGATTCTAATTAATAGGGGTTAGAAAAAGCAGTGCTTCAAAAAGCACAAGGTGTACGCTCAGATGTTCTTTTCTTTCAGGGCATTAATGATCTAGGTTTCAAGTACAGCTTGGCAATTCCTGCTATGTTTACCGCTTTCAGCTCTGTAACCACTTTACAGGTGACATTTCTGCCAGTGGAGTGGTACTGCAAGCTCCAAGGCTCTGTTTAACAGATGCAGTTGGATCTTGATAGTGTAAAGGTTTCAGAAAAATGGTGCTACTACATGATAACTGCAACACCTCATATGATAGACTAAGAAGTCATATTTTCCAAAAGAACAGTATGCTTTAAGAGTTTGTACCCTGATGCTGCAATTCCAAGTTTTGCCTTATTTTTACTTCACTTTTGGTTAGACCGGGCTTTTGTGCTTTGGTTAATCATATGACTGCATTGCAGGAAACTTCCCTCAGAAAATCTTTGGCTTCAAACACCCACTCGAGCTGGAGACAGGGATCTCTCTTATTAGTGTTTGGCCACCTGACACGGTTAATTGATTTAGAAGATGCACTGGTCTTCAGTTTGGTTTAGTTATTTGTTCTTAGTTATTTCTGGTTTGTTTTGATCACCTAAATGTTTCTCACAGGACTGAAGCATTTTAGAGAATATTGAATGCTGAGCTTTGTATGTTTATTTGTACAAATGAAGTTTGTACAAATGACAAAAATTAGTCAAATTTCCTGGATTCAGAAAAAAAAAATTCATAAGTATACAGCAACTGTTCAAATGTTTGTTTGTAATGGAAATTAAAGCAAAGAGTTTTTCCTCAAGATTTTAGTTCTGGTTACCTGCCCCATAAGCTAAGATCTGAAAAAAACATCACTTACTTGCAGGCTGCCTCTTTGGTAAGTGATAGGGATGTCATTAGGATTGTTTAGGACTTAGACAGAAAGCTCTTTTCTTTTTCTGCCACCTTCTTCCCTGAAGCTGTAGGCCCCCCCCCCCCCATGATGCTTCTGTGTGTAATTGTAAATGAGAGGGATTGCTGTCAGCCTCTAATCACAGTTCTGTACTGCTAGGGCACAATTCATACTCTTCAGTTCAGACATAGTTGATTTTAATATTTTCCCATATGTTTAACACTAACAAATCATGGTTACGTGGCTGATATCCATTAAAAACTTCCATAAATTCTTGTCTAAGTGATTAATATTGTAATATTAATATTACAATGACAGTACCATAAAAAATCCTGTTTTTCACTCTTTGTGATTGGTATGTTATTGAATCCGGCACAACAAAAGAAAAATATAAATTAAGCCTGGTAATTTTCATTACATTCCTTTTCCAGATGGATTCTGAGAGGCTTTGGAAGACCTTAATCTAGAATATATGAACAAAGCCTACAGAATGTAATAGTGATAGAACCAGTATAGTTTTATAAAACTAAGGATAAAGACTGTGTCTTTTGTGTTGGGATTTTTTGAACAAGCCTATTGAATTTGAGAGCAGGGATCAAATTTTTTATTAAATTCCACACATGCTAAATAAAAATCTATAAAAATATATGACTTTATATTAAATACTGAAGTTTTTACAGAAAGGAAAATGAGGAACCAGTTATCACAAAATATACAACAAAAGCAAAGTGAAAAAAAAGAGGCAAAAGTCTTGAGAAATGTTTCTGTAGAAGGCAGAAAAATATTTTTATCCTGAGTTAATGTCAAAGTAAGCCTTTTTTTTGTTTATGAAATGAAACACCATTAATCATTCATTGTTCGGTGGCTGCTTGATTAAACATAATGCTGACACAAATTCTTTTCAATGTGACTGGTGGAAAATGTCTGCAACACAGCAGAAATCAACATCTGTTATCTATCTTATTCCATACCTGTCCCTTAAGTAATCTGCTTGTTTGTGCCACTCACTGTTTTGGCTCTTTTTTAATCTCCTTAGACTGTACATTGCAAAGAGCAAGGCCTGTTTTTCAGTTTGTGGGTATACAGTGAGTAACTCAATGCTTCCCTGGCAAATTTAAGATGCTATGGCAATAATAAGTGATAGTAATAATGTTTTGAAATTTTTTACACCTTTTCTTCTTACAGGTATATCTGGTATCTTTAATCTTTTCTAAGTTTCATGTTGCACAGAGTATCCAAAGATACAATGTGGTAGGCATTAGTGTGTTGGGCCACATATGAAGAGATATAAGCATACATAGAGATCTCCCTCTGTAACCTTTTTCTTAGGAGATGGAATACTGCCCCTCTATTTGCTTTATAAATATGTGGATTTTATTTTGTTTTCTTCCATGACTTTGGCAAGCAGCGGTCTGGCTAATTTTTATTCAATATGTTTAAATCTGCTTTGATATCCCATTAGGGTTTCCACCATATGTGGGTACAGGTGGGAAGCAGAAGCCCCTGTTTGATATCATTTCCAACCTTATGTTTCAGAGAGGCTGGGGCTAGATCAAGATGCAAATGTCATATACCTCTCTAGGTGCAGGCTAGGATGGAAAGATGTAGCAGGAGGAGGGGCAAGGGAGAGGAAAATTCAGTACCCCAGGGGAGATGTCTCAAGGCATCAACACAGAAGGGACTGTCTGCAACCCAGCCCCCTGGGCACCTGAACACGTGGCACCTTGCCATTCCCTCAGTCTGGCTTTCTCCTTGGCTTTAAATGCAGAGGCCAGAGAGGTAAAGTAAATGCTTTGCATGGAAAATTTGGGCTGCTTCAGGGCATGAAAAGGAGGTTCTCAATGAGCCTCCACCTCTCCCTGCTGTATATTGCATTTGCTGGGCGAAGCTCAGAGAGGGGAGTTCTATGCCAGAGATATCAGCTGTGTGCATTTGAGTATCTGTGTCTTCCTGTGGGATTTTTGTGTAAGAATGAATATTTGTTTATTCTGTTGTCTCGTCTGAAGCCTTTCCATGGTAAAGTTTAACCATGTTCAAGGTGATGGCAGGCCACAAGGAAACCATTTGCTTGGTAAACTGATAGGAGACACTTCTAGAAGTGCTGTTCTTCATAAGCAATCAAGTCATAATAGCTGAGAATGTGTTTCCATGTCCCCCGAGAAAACTCCAAAGACAAGTGGTGTTCACAATGAGGTAGAATTCAAATCCCCTATTTCTCACGGTCATCCTAGAGGTGGGCCTGAGGTGCATTGTGACACTGGAGCACCTGTTTCATAGTTTTCCAAATGTAGCTCTAGATGCAGAAGTCAAAGTCCCACTGCTCACCTCCTTTCACAGCCCACACTTGATTTCCTCAATGTCCTTTTGTCCTGGGTTCAGCTGGGATAGGGTTAATTTTCACAGAAGCCTGGTAGGGGGCACAGCCGGAACACCTGACCTGAGCTAGCCAAGGAGCTATTCCATACCATGTGACATCATGCTCAGTATATAAAGGAGGAGGGGCTGGTAGGGCGCGGGCTTTTTCGGCTCTCGGTGCAAGTAGCGGCAGGGTGTCGGGTTCCGGGTGGTGAGCAGTTACACTGTGTATCACTCGGGTTTTGTACGTTCTTTTATTAGTACCATTGTTGTTGTTGTAAATCCTCTCCTTGTTTTGTCCTAGTAAACTGTCCTTATCTCAACCCACAAAGTGTCGGGTTTTTTTCCTTTTCTTTCTCCTTCCTGATTCCCCTCCCCATCCCACCGGAGGGGGGAGGGAGGGGTGAGCGAGCGGCTTCATGGTGCTTTGTTACCGACTGAGCTGACCTGAAACCACGACACCTTTCTCTCTTGAAGAACATCTGTAGTATGGAGGATACTCTTTGGTCAGGTGCCTGACACATTAAAGTCATGATCTTCAGTGAATAGAAAATGTGGTAATAAATTGATTGCTGTGAAAATAAATTAAGAAAAACTAAGTCATTTAAGCTGTTGATATTTGGCTCAAATGCTAGTCCTGTCTAGAAAGATGTGGTAATTCTCACTAATTTGGTTTCTATGCTTAGTTCAATATAATGAGCTTGAAATAAATTTTAAAAGAAAAACCACAGAATTCATTTCCAAAGACAGCTGTGCCTCATTATTCCTTATGCCTTGCACCGCCCAGTGTAAATGACCACCGGAGATCCAGGAAAATGGTGAACCAGTCCTATTACACCCTGTAGTAATTATAACTACTAGTAAATGCTATAAGGTGAATAGCACAACTTGCCTCAAGAAAGACAGGATGAATGCAACGTGTTTGATACTTTACTTTTGGTATGTATGTACATTTTTAATACTTCCTATATTTAGTTTGATACAATAATCTGGCCCAGGATGGGACCATGAAGAACGGCAGGCAGCGGAGGTGTTCCCTCCGTGCTGCCAGGCTGGGGTGGCTCAAGCTGCAGCTGTGCCAGCATGACACACTCAGATGCAGCATTTTTAAGGAGTGCTTGCTTCCAGTGTTAGTTTTTGAAAATAACAGCAAAATCCCATGAGAAGTGTCAACATGACAGCCAAGCAGGCCAAGGGTCCTGTGCCTGCCTGGTTCAGAGAACAGCAAGAGGGCAACACTCTTGGATGTCCCTCTGTGCTCTCTCCGTAGTATACGCATCTCCATGCCATTATTGTCCTTGGGCTGTGCTGAGAAGGTGCTTGAGGTTGGCAGATATTTGCTGGTATGGAATAGAGGACATCATGGGTTCATTATGTAGTATTGACCATTGCTTTCTCAGAATTAAGCCAATCAAGCATTAATCAGCTCCAAGGGTAGATCAACCCTTTTTTTTTTTTACTAATTCAGTTCGTAATTAGATTTTAGACCATAGTTACTACCTTCCTGTTTACCTATGTCTCCTATTTGATCTAGTCATGCTAAAAGACCAGATTTTCCTCTCTCAAATGTAACTGTCCTTGAGCCAGCCTAAGTGAACACTTTGCCAAGGAGTTAAAAAACAGTGTCTGTATTATAATTCTGGGGTTTGATTTCAGTGCAGGATGATTAAAATGAAATTGGACTGGAAAGAGGAGTCAGTAAAGCAGAAATACTTTTCATCATTAGAAAGAGCATTCCAAAAATAATTCCTTGCATGCTTCCTCCACTACAGGGCTCTTTCCTTCTGAATCTAGCTATGTGTTAAAATTTCCAAAGGTAAGGGAAAAACAGTGGAAGAAATGCATTTCTCAACACTTAGATAGTACTTCTGAGTACATGTAGTGCAAAGGAATGCTCTCACCCCAAATTTCCACTATATTTATCTTTTTTTCAGTACCTTCCTTCTCAGCACAGACAAGTATTTAAATCCTTGCCACAGGCTTTAGTTTGCATGGCAAAAGATACACAGGGAAAAATAACAGCAAGAGACTTTTTATAACTTGTAGAAAAACACGTGCTTGTTTTCATGACCAAACATTGCGTGGAATAGTTTATTTGCTAAGGCAGCCCTAAACAATGTCAGTATAGATGGTAATAAAATAAGAACGCTTCAATGCATGGCAACATTTGATCAATAAGTGTGTGCAGAGACATTGGAAGAATGTCAGCTTTTCATCTGGCTGCTAATATAAAGAGGTATAGATTATGCATTGGAGTTCCCCAAAGGTCACATGTAATGGCCCTGAGACATAAATTAGAAGCCTCAGCTAATAAAGAGACTGTTTAGTTAAGTCACAGGTCCCGTTTTCAGGGTTGAAAAATGCTTCTGGTTTCATTTACCGTGAAAGGAATTTAGAGAGGACAGGGAAGGGCAGTTGATGATGGATAATGATCCAGATACATGGAGGAGAAGGCAAAAAATGTTTACATTGTAATAGGAGAATGGATTAAAAGAACAAGTTGTTGGTTTTCCTCTGCCTGTTCCAATATAAGAGGAAGATACAGGTTTTATTAAATTAAGGAGTACTCATCTAATTTTCCTTGCTTAGAAATCAAGTTCAGGAAAATATTGCTGAATATTGCATTCAGCATGAATATTGGAGGAAAAGTGAGGAGGACTTGCTGTTGTACAGTCAGGTTAATCTCCGACTGGTTATCTCACTCTAGATGGAAGTTTTACCATAGAAGTCTCTGGCTACAATTACTAATATAACTGCCCCCTCCTGCCTGCCCCCCAAAGCTATGCAATGTTACACGTAACATTTCTGCTATTAGTAATTTGTTGATTGGATGCTTTTACTGGCTATTATCACATAAAAGAAATATAGAAGTTAAACTGAATGCTTATATATAAAAAAATTCCTTCCTCAGTCGCTATATACAGCACCTGGGAGGAAGGAAGCGAGAACTGTGCTCAATGACTTCCTTTTCAGGGCTTCTTTTATATTGAGCTTAAACGAACCAAACAGTTATGCAACCTGGAAAGCATTACAGTTCAGGAAGTC
>VYZV01016395.1:20792-50745 GCA_013401275.1 Pandion haliaetus
GTTATTGCAACAAGAAGTAGCATTATGACAAATCAGTGACTTTGAAGTAATCAGGCATCTTCTTTAAAGCCTTGCAGGCCTATATTCATGAGATTGAGACTTTTTTAAACATTTGATTATATGAGGAAGGGATACATACACATAGACTGACTATAGATACTGCGAATACAGTGAAGGAGGGATGATTCAGCTTGTATTAGAAGACTTTATAAAAAATATAACTCTGGAAAGGATAATAGAAATTAAATTGTAATGCACTAGAGGAAGGAAAACACATTTATAAAATCTGATTTCTAAGCTGAATAAACGGTATTTTTTGCTTTGTTGCATAACACGTGAGCAGCATCTTTCCATCAGACCAAACACATCCTTTCAGAGTGCCAAAATCTGTTTAGCATCATCTTTCTCAGCTATTTGGAAGCAGGAGCCCCTCCTTCCCTGCACATGCACACACACTTTTGTACACCTGCTGCCTTCCAAGGAAAAACTGCTTCTGCCTTGACATATCAACCAGGATAAGGTTTTTCTTATGTGTATTTATAAGGAAATAGATCTGCTTGCTTTTATTTTCTTAACAGGTTCATCACAGCTCCAGATAGTCAGGACTACAAATCTGTGTTGGTTTTTGTTCGAGAGACCTCTTTCTGAGTGTGTTTGAAAAGTCTTTCAGGGGATTGTGCAAGCCAGGCACAGAACAGTGTTAAGGCAATTCAATGAAATTCAATGACATCTCAGTTTAAATAACTTTTCATAAAGCAAGCACAGAATCAGTTGTCTTAAGCATCTGTACCAGTTCCCTTCAAGGAAGGACTGCCTTGTCCAGAACTGCGTATGACCTCAGGAGAAAGAAGACATACAGCTTATAGCTGCAGGGGTCTCAGCTTTCTCAGTTTTCTTCCTATATTTTAAATATCTACTGAAACAGGTACCTTACAGGGCCTTATATGGGCCTTGCATGAATACATGGCTAAAAGAAGACACAGATTTCCGTGGCATTTAGAATGGTGGTATATATGTAGAGTAATGTTTTTAAAGTCTGTTGGCTTAAGCCTTATTACTGTGAGACCTTGTAACTGTTCAGCAGCAAGGCTAGAGGAAATACCACAGCTTTAAACCAGAGGTAATGAAAGAAAGTCAATGTACTGCTATTAGCAAAGCTCACTAGCCATGAGTAAATGGATCATTTCTCTCTCTATTTTGATTTTGATACAGAGAGATATAAAATTGACTAAGAAGTGAGTATTCACAAAGCAGTCAAAGGTCTGGAAACTAAAATGAAAAGAAAGTATTTTACAAAACAAAATAATCATGTTACCTTTAAACAACCATTGCAGAATTAAGAAAAAAAGGAGATTAAGAGATTCGTGAATCTTGACTATTCTGATTAGTGTAGCTAGTCAGTGTTTCAAGTCCTTCCACAATCATGGAAGATAAATAAGGCATCAGGTTGGCTTCAGACTTTTCACTGACAGTGCCAGTGAAGGTTTCCCCAGTCAGTGCCCATGTGCACATAAATAGCTGTATTTGGAAAGATGGGACCACAAATAGAGAGTGCCCAGTCTCCTGCTGTTCCCAAATCTTACTCTTACTAATGCACCCGTTCTTCACTATGCATTCTTGCCCTTTCCAAGTCCAGCCTGTTTGATTAATCTTGCCACTTATTGGTTACTACCATTTTATCTCATAGAACAGGATAATCCCCATCATAATTAGCTGCTCCAGTGTCTTACCCTAAATGATCTCCTGCAGTGTCTTATCATCATTAACTGGCAAAATGCTTTAGATCTTCCTGAGAAGAAAAGGAAACTGATGCATGGAGTCTCAATCTGTCAGCAGAAGGCCAGCCAGGGCAATCTTCTGCTCTGCATGATAGGGCCCTGAAGCATTTTTCCTGTGAGCCTGACACTTGGTGTGGAGAGGAGGCTTTTGTACATATTTGCCTTTTTTTTTTCCCCAGAGTCTGTTTGCTCAGTAATATCAAGTTTAAGAAAATACAGCTATTAAAACATGTTCCATCAAAGAAAAATGAAATTCTTATCTTTCCCAGAACACCTGGAATGCAATTATCTTATTAGTAGCTTCTGTAATTAGCAAAAGAGCTCTTCGCTGCTATAAACAAGGAATAATTATCACAACTTGACTCACCAATAAGTAAAATAGTTAAGGGGTTGGGCATGTGGTACTTTCACAGGCAGGGGGATAACAGAAGTGTTAACTGTGGTGCCGCCAATACTGCCAAGCTGTATTTGCAAACAGAGAGGCACAGGGCTGAGCAGTAAAGCCTCTTGCCAGTGTTGAAGATGGTATGGCACTGCTCACAAAGACCCCAGGGACAGCACAGTCATTTCTATGTATCCCAAAGCCAGGCTTCTGTTCAGTTGTTGCTTGTCCACAATTCACCTTTTTCTCTATTGTACACCACCCTTAAATCCTTTCTTGTTTCTGCTTTGGTTAAATACCACTCTCTAAAGTGTTGTTGTCAAACCATCTTTACAAACTCCCCTTGGTTCCAGTACTTAGCTATAGGTTAATTGCAGCTGGTAACAAAGCACCACACAGCCGCTTGCTCACTCCTCCCCCCGCCAGCCCTGGTGAGATGAGGAGGAGAAAATACAAAGAAATGCTCGTGGGTCGAGACAAGGACTGGGAGGGATCACTCCCCACTTAAGGTCACGGGCAAAAGACAGGCTCAACCTGGGGAAGAAACAAAATCAATTTAATTTACTACCAATCAAATCAAAACAAGAATAATGAGAAGTAAACCCAAACCTTAGAACACCTTCCCCCCACCCCTCCCTCCATCCCGGCTCAACTCCACTCCCAGTTCTCTCTCCCTCCTCCCCCTGGCAGCACAGGGGGACGGGGAGTGGGGTTAGGGTCAGTTCGTCACACATTGTCCCTGCTGGTCCTTCCTCCTCACACTCTTCCCCTGCTCCACCGTGGGGTCCCTCCCACAGGAGACAGTCCTTCACAAACTTCTCCAATGTGAGTCCTTCCCATGGGCTGCAGTTATTCATGAACTGCTCCAGCGTGGGTCCTTTCCACAGGCTGCAGTCCTTCAGGCACAGACTGCTCCAGCATGGGCTTTCCCATGGAGTCACGGCCATCTTCAGGGGCTTCCCCCTGCTCTGGCGTGGGGTCCTCCATGGACTGCAGGTGAACATCTGCTCCCCTCTCACCTCCACAGGCTTCAGGGGGACAGCCTGCCATCTCACCACAGGCTGCAAGGGCATCAAACTCCTCTGGCGCACCTCCTCCCCTTCCTTCTTCACTGATCTGCAGAGTGGTTTCTCTCCCATCACACTTCCCAAACTCTGCTGCAGGTTCCCCTTCTTAAATCTGTTCTCCCAGAGGCGTTACCACCGTCACTGATGGGCTCGGCCTGGGCCAGAGGCAGGTCCAACTTGGCGCCGGGGGAGCTTCCGGGAGCTTCTCACAGGAGCCACCCCTGCAGTCCCTCCCCTGCTACCAAAATCCCACCACACAAACCCAAAACAAGTGTCTTTAGGATCAGGAGCATGTGAGAGATGGCTTTAAGTACAGTTAACGTATGCAGCTGGGCCTTGCTAAGCTATATGTGGTATTTCTGCTTAGGCTTGTCGGCTCTAAGAGATGATTCATCATGGTGTGAGGGATTACTTGAGCAGACACAAATGAGGTTTAGCTTGTGAAGATGCTGTCTGTCTTTTCAGGCAGGCTGTGATATGAGACCCACTGAGGAGGAGGATCACAGATGAATGGGAATAGCAAAACCTGTTTGCCAAATGGTAGGTTTCTCAACAAAGAGTGGTTGGCGCTAGCAAAAATGCTCTTCTTTTTTCTGCCAGTGAAATGCCACTGATAATTTGTCATTTGGCAATGCTAATAACTGATAATAAGGGATGTCAAGATTTGAGGCAAACTGAGTGAAGATTTAAGTATCCTGGGGAGGACACGAGTTTTTGCCCTCTTACTGTCTTCAAGGGGATCCTGTTCCTTGCTGACATCAGTTCACCTATGAAGCATAACGCTAAACAACATTTCTGTGTAAATTCCTTCACTGCACTTGATCAGGTGAAAAAACTCTCTTTCATAGCACTGGTTTCTCTGGAAACCATGGCATGCTGGCTTTCCGCAAAGGATCTTAAAAACTGGGTCTTGTGTTATACATAGAGGAACTCCTGTCATTATTTACATCACTCATTGCTCAGTAGAACTGGGTCATGTGGGAAGTACTTCAGATTCATTGTTCAACAGTGGACTACTGATCTATTTTAGCTTTAGAATAAAATAAAATGTATTTCCTATGAAATGCAAATCCAAGAAGCCAAAAGCTGTCTCTAAATATGAAGATTCCTTTTTCTTTTTTCTTTAAATTCCTGTTCACCAAGACTTTCAAGTCAGGAATATGAAGAGGAAGATAACTCTACTGTTACCACAGCAGTAAAATGGTACCATCATTGTGTATTCCCTTTGAGATGATGCTCTCTGTTTGAGCCATGTCCTGTGATTCAGTCTGGCTCTCTGTATATCAGTGTTATGGGTTTGTGTGGCGCGGTTTTCTTTGGTAGTGGGGGAGGGGGCTGCAGAGGTGGCTCTCTAAGAAGCTGCTAGAAGCTCCCCCGGCTCCAAAGAATCGGACCCGCCTCTGGCCCAGACAGGGAGTGATGGTGGCAGTGCCTCTGGGAGAACAGATTTAAGAAGGGGAACAGGCAGTGTGGGGTTGGGGGAACGTGAGAGGAACCCCTCTGCCGATACTGGAGTCAGAGAAGAAGGAGGGGGAGGAGGGGCGCCGGAGGAGGCTGATGGCTCTGCAGCCTGTGGGGAGACGGCAGGCTGTCCCCCTGCAGCCCAGGGAGGTCCATGGTGGAGCGGAGGCTCCCGAAGACGGCAGTAACTCCATGGTAAAAACCGTGCTGGAGCAGTGTGTGACGGGAGAGCAGCCCGCAGAAAGGACCCACACCAGGGAAGTTCGGGAAGAACTGAAGCCCACGGAAAGGACCCGCGCCAGGGAAGTTTGTGAGGAACTGCAGCCCATGGAAAGGACCCACGTTGGAGAAGTTGGTGAAGGACTGTCTCCTGTGGGAGGGACCCTGCAGTGGAGCAGGGGATGAGTGAGGAATCTTCCCCCTGAGGAAAGGAGTGGCAGAGAAAAGGTGTGGTGAGCTGACCTTAATTCCCATCCCCCCCATCCCCT
The DNA here is from genome assembly GCA_013401275.1 of Pandion haliaetus. Taxonomy (NCBI): domain Eukaryota; kingdom Metazoa; phylum Chordata; class Aves; order Accipitriformes; family Pandionidae; genus Pandion; species Pandion haliaetus. The sequence goes on from VYZV01016395.1 coordinate 25,969, forward strand.
GTGCCGCCGGGGGGAGGAGGGAGAGAGAACCGGGAATGGAGCTGAGCCGGGAAGGAGGGAGGGGTGGGGGGAGTTGTTCTGATGTTTGGTTTTCCTTCCTAATATCCTTGTTTTTTATTTGATTGGTAGTAAATTAAATTGATTTTGTTCCTTCCCCAAGTTGAGCCTGTCTTTTGCCCGTGACCATAAGTGGGGAGTGATCCCTCCCAGTCCTTGTCTCGACCCACGAGACTGCCTTTGGATTTTCTTCTCATCCCACCGTGGCCAGGGGAGGGGGCGGAGAGTGAGTGAGCGGCTGCATGGTGGTTTGTCACCGGCTGGGCTGAAACCGAAACCACAACAATCAGTTAAATCACCAGCCTGCTAACATGTTCTAAAACTTGTGGTCGGAACCCAAACAAAGGAATAAACACATGTAAGCCTCTCCAACGTTATGTACTCCTGAAGATGCTTCCAGGATGGAAATGAAATATGAGATGCATATCCTGTATGTATCCTATATGGACAAGGAAAAAGCTTTTTTTCTTAGCCTTTCCCATAGAGAATTAGTAAAATGGTAAACAATTTCATGAATGAACATTCAGCTGCTCTAAGCAGCAACTTCACCTGGTGTAGGATGCTGGAAAACTTGTTTCTGAGGAGCGGTAGCTCACGCACAGGCAGCAGTGCCCTGGAGCATGTGTCTTTTGTCTCCAAACCTATCTTCCCACGTGTGGGGGAACGTGTACCAGCTGTTCTGGCTGTGATTCAAGCCCACACAATGGTAACATGCTGTTGTACACCTCTCAGTCAACAGGCCCAATATATCTTGCAGTGACAGAGGAATAAATATAAAGGCATCTATAATTTATGGAAGATTTGACATGAGATAGTGCAATCCTATTATATTAATATTTACCAGGAGTAAAATCCTGGCTCTGCTGAAGTCAAGTGGGGGTTTTGTCATTGACTTCAGTGGAGTCATGGCTCGATCCTCATGAACCTTGTCCTGCCAAATCATTGGTGAAATTTACCCAGTGTAGAAAGCCAGTATTAGATGTAGACACCAGCCTGATTTTTAAAAGAACTATGAAACTGGGGTTTGAGCTCTTTTCAAAACTCCTTTTGAAGAGAACAGTAGTTCTTATGAAGAGCACTTGCAGATCAGGCACCTGGTCAGAGATTTCTGGAGGAAATGCCACTAAACACCTTGAAAGAAGTAAATTCTTTCCTACCTTAAAATGCATGAAAAGATTATGTTAATGTCTGGGGGAAATTAAGAAATCTTTTAAAAACAACTCACCAAAATAAATTAGTAGAGGGGGGTTTACTTGCAGGGAAAAAAAAGAAAACAAGCCCCAAACCCACTTTCTAAGACATTTAAAGCAGCAGAAAAATCTTTTTTTCTCTCAATATTTCCATATTTCTATCTTTCCACAGTGTTAGCACTTAATGAAAATGTCACTAGCATATTTTCTTTGCTAAGAATTACACTACAAGTCTTGGTACTTGTCACAAGAAAACTATTTGACAAAGCTGATGCGTTTTTTTTAATTGAATTTGAACAAATTTCTTTCAGAGAGAAGAGAAGCCCTCTCCCTTTTCTGAAAGTGTTTTAAATATAGGGTCTTCGTGTAGGAAAAATAAATATTCTTCTGGTGAAGAATGAGTTCTTTTGTCTACCATAGGACTGAACCAGAGGAAAAGCTTTCTAGCTGAAACATAGCCAGTTACATCATTCTGGTGCCTGCCATAAAAATGTTCAGATTTATGGGAAAGGAACAGAATTCAAGCCATGTTGTTGTATGCAATTTTATGGCTTAACTGGGGCATATGTAATAGGAACAGCTGAAGTCTTGGGAGAAAAGATTCTTCAATGATGAAGAATGAGCCTGTGGTTCAAGTGCTGGGAATCGTACACTGTGGGATTGTACCCTGGCTCTGCCGGAGACTGCCTGTGTGTTCTTGGAGAAGTTTCTCATCCACGTTGGGCTTTAGAACATCTTCTGTGAAATGGGAATAATGACTATTCTTCTCTGCATCCTTTCCTCTCTTTAATCTAATTATTTCCCAATCCTTGCACGTAATTTACTTCATGCACACCCACATTCACATCCGCAATTCAGATTCACAAACCTACTTGCTTCACTCCTTCTCTAATTTAAAGAGTGGTCTGGAGAGAAACTCTGACACTTTCTGTCTATTGACAGTCACAGACATGACTAAAGACTTCATATCTTAATTTTTTTTTCCTTAACAAATCCATTTTCTCAAAACCTGCATGAAGAGATCTTGTTGTATCCCATTATATTTCACTCCTGTTAGTTTTGGTTCAATGCATACATATCATAAACTCTTAATGAGAGCTTTTACTTATTATTTAATGGGATAACTATTCCCATAGTTCTGCACTTTGCCAGGGTGGAAGATTGCACTTGGCAGCCTGTCATGGTTTCAGCCCAGCCAGTAACAGAGCACCATGCAGCCGCTCACTCACCCCCCACCCCCTCGCCTGGCCACGGTGGGATGAGAAGAAAATCCAAAGGCAGGCTCGTAGGTCGAGACAAGGACTGGGAGGGATCACTCCCCACTTATGGTCACGGGCAAAAGACAGGCTCAACCTGGGGAAGAAACAAAATCCATTTCATTTACTACAAATCAAATCAAAACAAGGATAATGGGAAGTTAAACCCAACCTCAGAACCCCTTCCCCCCACCCCTCCCTCCTTCCCAGCTCAGCTCCGCTCCCGGTTCTCTCTCCCTCCTCCCCCCGGCGGCACAGGGGAACAGTGGATGGGGGTTGGGTCAGCTCCCCACACATTGCCTCTGCTGCTCCTTTCCTCAGGGGGAGGACTCCTCACTCATCCCCTGCTCCACTGTGGGGTCTCTCCCACAGGAGACAGTCCTTCACCAACTTCTCCAACGTGAGTCCTTTCCGCAGGCTGCAGTTCCTCATAAGCTTCCCTGGTGTGGGTCCTTTCCACGGGCTGCAGTCCTTCAGTCGCACACTGCTCCAGCGCGGGCTTTCCCACAGAGTCACGGCCATCTTGGGGTGCCTCTGCTCCACCGTTCACCTCCCTGGGCTGCAGGGGGACAGCCTGCCATCTCACCACGGGCTGCAGAGCCATCAGCCTCCTCAGGCGCCCCTCCTCCCCCTCCTTCTTCACTGACCTCAGTATTGGCAGAGGTGTTCCTCTCACGTTCCAATCCACACACACTGCCGGTTCCCCTTCTTAAATCTGTTCTCCCAGAGGTGCTACCACCGTCACTGATGGGCTCAGCCTGGGCCAGAGGCGGGTCTGACTCTTTTAGAGCCAGGGGAGCCTCCAGCAGCTTCTCACAGGAGCCACCCCTGCAGCCCCCTCCCCCGCTACCAAAAATACCCCATGCCACACAAACCCATAACACAGCCTTACAGAGGGTTGGGGCAGAAGTAAAGAAGGAACTCTTTCCTGTGCTCTTGGAGAGCATTTCTTAGAGGGTTTAGTGAGGAACAGCCATCATTCCTACTTGCTGCCAGGGGGGACTAGGGAGCCTTTTCTGAGCTTCCTTTCAGCACTGGAAACTTGTCTTTTACCTCTTACCCAGGTCATCTCCTCCATATGTTTGGCATTAAAATAATTTTTACTCTGCTGGAAAGGCAGCATTTAGTGGGCTGGCAGGTCATTTCAAGTGCTTTTTCAGTCACAACCCCAGGCAGGCTTTTTAAGTGAGTCTGTGTTAAACAAAGGCCTTACCAGCGTGTGGACTTCCAAACAGCATAACTGCCCTTGCAGGCATACAACCAGATTTTCTGAAACCAAGCCAGCATCTGCAAACAATGTATAAGAAAGGGTATTTGCTGAAAGGCTGGGCTACCCACATGGTGACTACCTAAACTGAGAGTTTCCCTTATGCCAGAACCCACATCAGCAGGAGCGGCAGGGTGCCAGTGTAAGTGAGCTTTCCGGAGTCATTAGAACTCCTCAAGAACCATGTTTGGTGACAATGAGCATTAAAGGTCCAGCCCCAGCCATAGGTACTTTGCTGAATGCATAGCTTTAAGATTTTGCTTTGAAGCCATAATGCACTTCAACTTTTTATTTCATCTACACTTATGAAGACTGGGAAGTAAATTTATATTTTGGGTATCAATGTTTTGGCTTTTCAAGTTGTTCTTAAAGATTTCCTATTCTGTTCTCCTAAAGTATTTACAGACAGCTTTTGGACAGATCATTACAAGTCTAGTCTATCAAAAGAGTGGTTTATCTGTGAAGACAGAAAGAAAGGGGGCAGATGTTTTTGAGAGGGCAGTAGTAGCGGGATATATTGGAGGCATTTAAAAAGAAAAGAAAACAACCTAATCCCTGCCTCTTTTCAAGAACCCTTAAGCCCAGAGAAAAGTTGATAAAAAGGTAAAATTTCCCTTGAATAAAATCCCAGATTCATTCAGGATTGTGCCTTTCAGTGGTTTCAACAGCAGTCTGGTTTAATTTTTCTGTTACAATGTTTCAACTTTAAGGAGTTTTTGCTGCATATTCTTTTTTAGAATAACTGAATAATAATAACTCTCCTTACACTTAGCAATATTTAGATTCAAACAGAGTGGAATTTTCACAACTTTAAGAACCAGGGAAAATACTGATTTGTTTTAATGTGTAGGTGGTACAATAGCATATGATCCTTAACAAGCATATGGAAGGCAACAGCTCTCCAGAAAGAGACCCGCCAAATTTCATATGATGCTTTAAAGTGCCTACAGTGTAGGATGAGGCATTGTGCCTTGCCCTGCTGTTATGAGTTTGTGTGGCGTGGTTTTCCTTGGTGGCAGGGGAGGGGGGCTGCAGAGGCGGTCCCTTTAAGAAGTTGCTGGAAGAAGTCGCTGCCTCAAAATGTCGGACCCGCGCGCCAAAATGTCGGACCCGCCTCTAGGCGGGGAGTGACGGTGGTAGCGCCTCTGGGAAACATATTTAAGAAGGGGAACCGGTAGTGTGGGGGTTGGGAAACCTGAGAGGAACATCGCTGCCGACACTGGAATCATGGAAGTGGAGGGGGAGGAGGAGGCGCCTGAGGAGGCTGATGGCCCTGCAGCCCATGGGGGTGAACGGTGGAGCGGAGGCTCCCGAAGGTGGCCGTAACCCCATGGTAAAAACCGCGCTGAAGCAGTGTGAGACGGGAGAGCAGCCCGCGGAAAGGACCCGCGCCAGGGGAGTTCGGGAAGAACTGAAGCCCGCGGAAAGGATCCGCGCCAGGGAAGTTTGTGAGGAACTGCAGCCCGCGGAAAGGAACCACGTTGGAGCAGGGAACGAGAGAGGAATCTTCCCCCTGAGGAAAGAAGCGGCAACGACGATGTGTGGCGAGCTGACTCAACCCCCATCCTGTGTTCCCCTGTGCCGCCGGGGGAGGAGGTAGAAAGCATCGGGAGTGGAACTGAGCCGGGAAGGCGGGAGGGGTGGGGGGAGGTTGTTCTGATGTTTGGTTTTCCTTCCTAATACCCTTGTGTTTTGTTTTTGTTTTGATTTGTAGTAAATTAAATTGATTTTGTTTTTTTCCCAAGTTGAGCCTGTCTTTTGCTCGTGACCATAAGTGGGGAGTGATCCCTCCCAGTCCTTGTCTCGACCCACAAGCCTGCCTTTGTATTTTCTCCTCATCCCAACGTGGGCAGGCGAGGGGGTGGGGGGTGAGCGAGCGGCTTCGTGGTGCTTTGTTACCGACTGAGCTGACCTGAAACCACGACAACTGCTTTATGAAACATTTTTTAATGGCAAGTTCCTTTTGTCCTTTTTAGTCATGAGATACACAGAAAAGGCCAAGGGATTACTCTGAACTCTTCAACATCTTAGACTGTTCTGCTGAGCATTCAGCCCTCTCTTTAGTCTACAAGTCTGACTGTCTCCAGTGGAATTTATAAACAGCTGTAACAGTGGTCAACAGATTTATTCTTCCAGTTCTTTCTCTCTAAGTGGACAGACATGAACTCTAGCAATGGTACCTTGTATGGCATAAAACCATCTCTCCAAATGAATATTTATCATTGATGACTAATAAGAAATGGCATCTCATAGCCTGAAATAGCCATTATACATTATAAGGATGATCTTATTGAATGACCCATCAGGAACTTGTATAATGCAACTAGATCAAAACCCTATTAATTTTGCAAGGATGCCAAATGGTGAGAACAGGCTGCTCAACAATCGGAGCAAGCTGAGGAGCCTTTGGAAAAAGTTGCAGGTTGCAATTTGGTTTGATGCAAATTTTCTGAAATCTGTGCATCTATACAGCATGCCAAAGGCTTTCCTTAGACATCTAGTCTTGTACCCTGAGCCTGCCGAATGGCTAAAATACACGTGAAAGCTGCTAAAGTCCCTTTAAAAATTTTAGCACTGTTTCTGCTTTACTGTCTTGCCTTTGGTGTTTTTAAAGATCTGCCCCCTTTCTTGATTGCTCTGCCTATATGTTTGCTAGATGTAAAATAAACCAGCTTAGAACACAGAGAAACCAAGCACTGATGGTGCTGAGGGGATTATTCCAAACCACTTCTCCATTTTCGCCAACAGATGATTCAATCTTTTTGCTGTGAGTCATGGGCTGCCTCCTTTGTCTGGAAAGTGGAAAGTGAATGGTTCAGTAGTGATATTCAGAAAAGATACTTTGAGACTAGAGGAGTATTTAAGAGACATGAAAGTTATGCTGCCTCATGGGACCACTGAGAAGTGCTGGGGAAGCTGGGTGCTTGCTGGTTTGACAAGGTCCTACATGTTATATCACAGTGTTTCTTAATACAGAGGGTCACAGTCTCAACCAGATCTTGAGGATCTTGTGAAATTCCAGCCGTTACACCCCTTGTGCTCCTGTTGTGGCTGGCTGTAGCCAGGATAACTGCCCAGAGATTTTTTTTCTGACTGTCTACTCGTTTTCCTTCTGAGCAGTAACTTGGAAAGAGAGCAGACTGGTTTTAACTGGCATTGCAAGATGAAAATAAAAACAGATTAAATGCTTGAAGCAAACTGGACCATTTATAAAATTCAATGCTTTCAACTCTTTCTAACCTTTAGACACAAATTCTTAAAAAATACTGTCTTATTTTTGTAACAGATGAGTGGTCAAATGTATTCATTTTTGGCATAACTCTGCTGTTGCGGAAATCAGTAGTAAAAACTCCTATTGACTTCATCTGGACCAGAGGTAGAGAGGTACTAAATGCTTGTGGAAAAATTGTCTGGAAACTATTGTTAATGAAAAATAGATGAAAGCAGAGAAGTTTGAGTACGTATCTTTATTACAAGAACTTTATTAGCTTTGCTGCACCATCAACTAGAGAAAATAGGAAAAAAAAATAGTTCACTGGTTTGAAGAGATAACATATTTGTGATCTTGACTTCTCAGTTGGCTTTGTGGTATGTGTTTCCAACCAGAAAACCTCAATGCAGAATTTTGGACACGACTGACAAGTTGGATATAACCTTCGGTCTTAGAAAAATCCAAGCAGTAAAACTTGCGGGATGGGAGCAAACATACTGCTGAACGCTTGCAGCTCGTAGGAGACTCTTACTGTACACCAGTGCCCAGGGCAAGAGAGGTCTGAAGCAGTGGGCAGCTGAAGCACAATCCCTGTGTGCCAATGCATCACTGTGAAGTAATGCAGTTTAACACTGAAATAGCATGAAATATAACAGTTGTTAAGCAGAAATATTTCACTTTAGGCCAAATCAGTCTAAAGCAAAATACTTTATTCCAACTGCATAGCACTGGATAAAATCAGCAAAGCTAAAATACACTTTTTCTATCAGGAAATAATCTGGTAGAAAATTTCTGACCTGCCCTCTCTCTTGCACCAGTATTCCTACCCTATATAAAACATGTTCTTAATATGTTAGGATAGTGAGAACTCACAGGAAAAATTTGTAACCACTTGGGAGGGGCCTTTGAAATGTTTTAAAACTCAACCCTGTGCTTTGAAGAAGTTAAGGACATTTTGCTTGCCTCAGACCTCTTCTCCAGCAGCAGTTGTGTTAGAGCAAGTCAGTTCCCCCCAGCTCTAGTTTCGCAGTCGTCCATGAGGTGATAGTGGCAATCCCCAAGGCAGGCGAGGACACACGGCCACTGAAGCACATTTTCTTCCAGTATGAGAGAGATGGCACCACTCCCGGGTTTACCCTGTTTCTCCATAGGCAATTGTTTGTTGAGTAAACATAGGAAACAGGATGTGAAAGCTTAGATTCATCTGACTCCATACAGGTTGGCTAAGTCGTAAGCTTTATGTGACATGTTTTTACAAGTTTCTGAAAAACTTCTTAGTTTACAGTGCAAGAAAAAGAAAAATAAGGTAAATACCATGAAATATGTAACTGGAAGTGAACTTGAAGCATGGTCCTGTCTTCAGTGCAGTCACTGGTGGTTTTATCACCCATGTCTTTGGATAAGATCCCTGGCCCTTAGCCCTTTCAGTTTTGTTGTATAGAAGCTTAGACCTGCTTTTAATCAAAATTATCCTTTTCTGAATTAGCTTTAATGTTCTTCCTATTTATTTGTCCTGAAGAAACAACTGTTCTTTCAAGTGCTTAAGTGCTGTCTGGATGGGTGGTCTTATTCTTCTTAAAAGACAAAAGTGTTGAAAAAAAGCATCAAGTCCTGACATTAATTAGCTATTTATGGCTTCTTACTAAGTGTCAGACTGTATTTAGTGTAGCCTATATAGCTTAAAAAACTGTAGTTTTGGTTATAACATAGGCCCTGATTATATGGGACTTACCTTGTCCTCTCTGAAATTATTTCTTTCTGTAGACAATTGGATGAAAGACTTTTGGCTGTAATTTCTACGCATTTTTTTCACTGTTTTTCCCATTTGTTTAAGTAAAAGAAGCCAAATAACCCTAGGCAGAAAACCAAATTGCTGAAAAGATCGTGGCTTACTGCATAGGCCTTCAGTGAGCCAAGGAGATACTCTGTTTCAAAAGGCTATAATTAGTAAATAATTAGATAAATTAAACAAACAAACAATTCAACATAAACATAAACTTCTGATGCGTAGAATATTGAACATGAAAATGTAAGGGTGAGATTCTGGTGCCATCAATGGAAATCCAAAATGCACTAAAACTAGTGGATTTAGTTCAGCTTCACACTTGCGTAAAATCAGTATTATACCGAAAGACCCCATTGCAAATACATAAACTGGACTAATTTGGAAAAGTATCTATTCACTTTTTTTTTCTCAGATCTTAAAACAACTTAAAAGGTTCCAGTGAAAGATCACTGTGCTATGCAATTTCTTTATGCATAAGGAAATGACAGTCCTTTCCCATAAACTTTATATTCTAAATATATATACACACACAAACACTTAAAATCTTTTAAACTAGGTTTTAATTTGGTACTTAAATTAAGCAGATGCATTTGTTAAGTAAATCAGAATGTGAAAAATCTTCAGAATAGTGTACTAGAACCTGCAAGAACTGCCTGGTTTGTGAAATGACATGTGGAAAAGAAAGAGGGCTACAGGCCAGCTCCAAACATGGGACTGTGACAGCTTCTAGGGAAGCAATTCAGCTGCCTAAACATGGATGTCTAGTGCAGGTACACCTCCCCTGCCAAAAAAAAAACCCAAAACCCAAAAGCAGACATTTCATTTGAAAATGAGAGATGGATGTGCCCCTTACCCTTTCCCTCCTTCTGGTGAAAAGAGAAGGGTTAGCTCACACCTCCAAGGTGTGGAAGAGCAGTTCCCTCAGTGGGGCACACTAATTCCAAGACCCACAGATTTAGTACCTGACTGGAGACCGCAGTGTAGATACATTTTGTGCTGGTTTTCCAGGGGTCTTTGCAGGTGCCTGTCAGAATTCTTAATGCTGGCACCGAGGCATAACAGAAGGCCCTGTCTACATCCTTCTTGTATAAGTATTTATATATATTTCCTGTTACAAACCTATCTTGATTGATCTGGTTCATCTTGTAAAAGCCCCTTCTGTTATGTTAGCCATAGGTGACATAAAACTGGATCTTACAGTCCTTTGGTTACTTGGCTGGCTCCCAGGCTTGGAGCTTGTTCTGAAGATTTCAGGAGCAATCTGTTTGTTCTTCGCCTAAGAAACTCTAAGATACATTGCCTGGCAGCCTTTGGTGTCCAGGCCCAGCCCATACTGCCTTCTACACATTTACATAGGACTGAGATGTACAGCTGCAATATGGTGGTTGAACCAAAGCATTGCCCTTTGGCTGAGCTGGGATAACTGACTGCATGCTTTTTGATCAATGACAAGTGCAAAGCAAACACATTAACACACATCTCAGTGTCTAGAGGGCTAAAAGCTCAGACACAGGTGCAGACCTCTGCCAGTAGTAAATCATTAAGCTGGGATATAATACTAATAAAGATTAAAAAAATAAAGCATTTACTGAAAGCAAGAAACAGGCTGATTCATAGAAGTAATGAAGGTAACAAAAACATCTCTATTTTTTAGATGTGATTTTGCTGGGTAAAAAACTGGCTGGATGGCTGAGTCCAAAGGGTTGTGGTGAATGGAGTTAAATCCAGTTGGTGGCCAGTCACAAGCGGTGTTCCCCAGGGCTCAGTATTGGGGCCAGTTCTTTTTAATATCTTTATCAATGATCTCGATGCAGGGATCAAGTGCAACCTCAGTAAGTTGGCAGATGACACCAAGTTGGGTGGAAGTGTTGATCTGCTTGAGGGCTCCCTCTTCAGAGGGATCTGGACAGGCTGGATTGATGGGCCGAGGCCAATTTTGTGTGCCTAGTAGTTTCCTCATCAAAGAGGACTCAGTGGGAACCTCTTTTTAAATGCAGGCTTGTCTTAACCCCCACCAAAAAAACAATAAAAAAGCACCCAAACAAAATTTCCAGATGTACAAAAGTATGTTTTTTCAATGTGACAGGGTTGGTTTTGCTGTGCCAAATTTTGATATGGTCTTTTATTTTAAATGATCTTCAGATAATATTTTGTGACATTTTTTGATGTATTTATTCAAGTATAAAAAATAAATGTGGATGGAGAAAATTAAGTTAGGCATGATAGTGGGAAATTGCACAGTTTCTTATGCATTTTGATTGAACTTTAACCTACTAACTAAATCCACCTTAAATAACCACTAATAAAAAAAATGTTTGCTGCCATAATCATGCTTTTTTATCCCATCATTTACCCCATGCCTCCTCTCTCTGTCAATTTATATTGTAAGCTTTTGAGGGCTAGCTACTTTGCAGTAGTACTTCCCAGTGCCTAGCATTATCAGCCTTCATTCTGACTTGCTGCTTGCACATCATTTTAATGCACAGGATTAATAATGTGTGGCTATGAGAAAAGTGCCTCCTGAACAAATTTTGCTATATTTAGATTTATTGTCATTCTTTTTAGGTACTTATATATGCCTTGCATTATCATTAACTTAACACTAATAAAGGGACGAATTCCACCTTTGTGTTCTTCAATAATGTTAACCTGGCAACATGACTTTTTCAGGCATGAGAGTAAGATCATATAAACCGAGTCTCTCACAGCAAGCAGCTATGCCATAGATAACTTAGATTTTTCCATTCATGTTAACATCATCTGTGCTAGCAAAAGCATGGCAGGTATTATCAGCTTCTGGTATTTCTTGTGGAAAAATTATGAAAGCATAAATTCCAATTTCATCTTCAGGGGAAAAATGTGCATTACAAAAATAGAAAAGTAAGCTGTCTGTGGTTGATGCTAAATGCAGCTCTGCATAGCTGGGATGCTAAATGAATACTCAGGGACGGGTTCTGGATATTGCCTTTCATAAGATATATGACCTGTGGGAACTTTGTTTCTTTTCTCCTTACCATATAGAAGAAGAAAGCCTCTCATAGTTATTCCCTATGACCACAGCCCCTTGAGTTCCATTCACACCATAGGATGCTGTATTTTTCCATCTTTAATTTCTATATGGTAAAGTAGGGGAATTATGTCTTCTTCCCCCCACTCCCTATTTTCTTCTATCATCTAACTTCCAGACCTAATCCCAGCGTGGACTGCAGGGGATGCCCAGAAGGACATTCAGGTCTACCATTCAGGAGGCGATGTGGCAGAGCTTAGTGATCTTGTTCTCCCTGCCAAAGAATCCCATGGACTTTTCACTTAGGATAGAAAAGGTTGATGGTTTCACTTAGGAAAAATATTATCTAAAAGTGAGGAGAAAGGCAAGAACAGACATTGCTTTGAGTACTTAAACCCTAACTACTTCTTGTTTTGCTTAGGAGATTAAAAACTGTTTACAGTTTCTTGCCAATTAAGAACAGCTGCTTATAAGCATAAGGGCCTGTCCTGGTCCTAATCCCCCTCTACAAGTTATTTAAAAGGCAACAATGAATTTTCGCATAGTTTGATAACCATTGTTCTTATAAACTCTCTTTCTATTATAGGACATACTCTTGCTTCCTTTGAGATTTGACCTTGCAAAGCATTTATACAGATGAACACAAGTATGTAATTTATTATTAAAACTTTCTATGGTTAAGACTCAGGCCTTTGGGATATCTGTGCTTTTGTGTACTAAAAAAGGCAAAAGTGACAGCTTAAGTTTCGCCTGAAGAATCCAACAAAATAACACTGGTTCTTTCATGGGGCTCCAAGGTATTCTTGCAAAAGTGCATCATTCTTTTGTGCATAGTTATAATCTCATATATTTTTTCCTCTCTGAAATCATTTCCACGTTTCACCACATGAATCTTTTATAACTTGTTTTTGCCCATTCTAGTTCTGGGAGCAAGGAGGGGAATCTCTCTGGTGGTACTGCATGTGTGTGGTCTGGAGCATGTAGCCGTACGTCTTAGCTCTTTGTGAAGAACAAAAGGTCTGCAAGTAAATATTGTTGAAGATAGTATTGCAACGTAGATCCAGTATGGCCATGCATCTGCAAAATGAGATTCTTCCTGTGACCTGCTGGAAATTGCATTCCAACAGAAGACCAGATGACGTGGTCATTTTTATAAACCAGAAGGTCTCACGTCTTGTGTAGGTGTACCTCGAGTGTTCACAGATGCGTTATTTAAGCCTCTGCTGTCTGCTTTTTATCTTTTGCACTGGAATGATTTTAACATCAGCTGAAGACACAGCAGGAGAGGGCTTATTATTATGTGTATTACAGTACAGGCAACAGCCAAAATTGTTATCACCTGGGTTCCAAGAAAACCTTTATTATTGCACAGATATGATGGTAGCTTTCTGCAGATGGCCATATGTCCCCCCCTCACTTCTCCAGCACACACTACAGGCATCTAAGAACAAAGTGGAAAGGAAGGAAAGAGAAAATCACACAGGTTATATTCTCTTTCTTTGGGTTGTTCTCTTCCTGCACCCTTTGGTTGTGTCTACCGTTCTTCCCCCAGGGTGCTGTATCATCCTTTACGTAGTTGCCCCCAAATGACTAAGGTTTTGCCCAATCCTACTATGTTTACATACTTTCTGTACTGATGTGCCAAAAATCTCTTTTCTGATTCTAAAGCTGCCAAGAGAGAAGAGCACAGTGAATGTTAAAGGCTCTTTAGAGTAGTTTGTAGGACAGGTACTGAGATGAAAAAATCATCAGTAGTATATTACTTTTCCAATGGGGAAAAATCCAGGTGTTGGCATGCTCTAATAGAAGCCTAATAGAATGTCTACAGGACATTCACCTTCTGCTTTTTGGTTCAGTGGTTTGGGGTGGGTGTTAAGTGGAATGCTCAGCCAAATTACACCATAAACCATCTCTACATAGTGAACGATGCCCAGTCTATTTTATGGTGGCTTAATTAATGTTCATAGTTTAACTGCATGTCTCATGCTAATATTTTATGGAGAACAAAACTCTGTCCTCTTATATCCAGACCTGGAGTGGGAGAACTGTATTATGCTATCCTTACAAAGACAAGAATAATTCTGTGGGGAGGGAATATGCCATATATCCCATCTTTCTAGTACTCCCTGCAAGAGCATTTTGTGCAACCTGCAATAGGAAATAATGTGGCAGAGACGGAGCTCCTCTCTGTAGGTCAGCCTCTGCCTCCGGGCAGGAATACCTGTGTCCTGCTTCTGGCAGTTGTTGATCAGATGTGTTTCTAAAGACAGTTGCCTCCCTTTCCCTGACAATCTAGTCCAGTCCAGGGTACCCTTATCAGTAGAAAATTTGTCCTAATAACTGACATCTATTTATACTGCTGCTGCTTAAACCCATTTATTCCTTGTCGTCGTCCACTAGGGACATGCAAAATGCATTATCCTCCTCCTTTGCCAGCAGCTGTATATGTGTTTAAAAATGCATGTGCCCCTCCAACTGTAAACTGCACCCACAGAAAATAGCAGAAGCTAGGTTTTTGCAGCCACTGAAGGCATGTAGCCATGTGAACTAGATTCCTCTTTACACCGCTGAACAGTAGGCTAGCTAACATCCTCTTCTGTTTGATGTGTTCACAGAAGCTTTAGTTCATAAGTATATACACTAATGTTTACACACACTAATGGTAGGAGGACTGAGGTCTTAAGGAATAAGAAACTAGCAAAAAAGAAAGCCTTTGAACCTCCTTCCCCTCATCCCCTCTCCACCTCACTCAGGCCACATAGATTTAAAAACTACTTTCAGATCCATAAGGATGCATCCTAATGGATTTACAAGAATAATTAATTCTTGTTTTTACAGAATATTCTTTTCATTTGGAATTTTCAAAGTGTTGTAGAAACACTGATTAATTCACCTTAACTGTATTTACTGTGTGAATCATACTGCAGTGTTATGCCAACTTCACAAAACAGGAAATGAGACTAGACAGGTTCAACACAAAATTGGGGATGACTAAACTAGACATCTTAACAAGTGGTCCAATTTTCAAAAGGTCTAAGCCCTCCTTAGTGGTACACATTTTACAAGTATCTACTTATGGCCACTAATAAACCTGAATTGGCCAACTATTGAAAAGGAAACAGAATACTTAAATGCTTTTTTCTCATCTTTCACAATTAATCTTTTTGTTTACTATAATTGTTTTACTACTTTCCAAACACATTTTCAGAAGATACTGTAAGAAGAGATGCAGCAAGGCTATTTTCTGCAGTCTTAGTGGCTTTATTACGTTCTTTAATTCTTTTTACTTGTTCTAAATACAGGCATGCAGGAAAAACGTAGCCTGTATTAACCATTGGAATGAACATAAGTCCTTAGGTGGTTGACCCCAATCTATCTTTGATGACAACTGAACAAAGAAATACAAACTCACTTCCATATGTTGCTTACTATTTGCACTCAACCAGATATCTAAACATTCTGAGAATCTGGTCAGTCAGCATTGCAGGGAAACTTCAATGAGCTTTTGGGGGAACAAGGGATGCAGGATATGACCCCCTAATGTGAAGCTTGCCAGACTAAAATTAGATGCATTAAGGAACTTGTGTGAACACTTGCAATTAATTCTATTTCTTCTTGGATCGCAGTGGCATTCAACAAAATTAGTCTCTACATCTTAGACCAGCTGGGGAAAAAAAAACTTAAAATCTTTCAAACTCTTTATTATTTCTTTGGTTTAGATCTAGACACTGTGTGGCTGCAAAAAACTTAGTGTCCCTATAATCAATGACTTTTAATTAGTGTTTTTACCCTTAAAATTTTAAGACAATAAAATATTCTGTACAAAGGTAGAAGGTAAAACTTTGACAAAGTCTTGTGTCTTGTTGTGCGAGGACACATGGTTACATTTTAAATTAAACGCTTAATAAAAGTCAGTCATTTTCTTTGGAATTTTGATTTGGGTACTACAGTTCTGACTTTGGACTTTTTTTAGTTCAGCATTTTAACTTCTTATTTTTGGAGAGACTTTTCACTTTCCCATTGGGGATTAAAAAAATCAAACCCAAAAGACAGTGTTTGTTTCTGCTGAAAAAAACATACTTTGAGACCCATCCCCAAGATGTATATATAAAAATGTGGCTTTTTTTTCTTTTGTGGAGATTTTGGGGCATGGTAGGGTTTGGTTTTTTATTTGGAATTCAGGCAAATTTAGAAATTATGGATAGCCTGCATGAGATAGAAAAATCATTATTTGTGTAGCCTGATTGGTTATTCATATACTTCTAGCATGTGCAAAAAGCCTAAACTTTTTGCTATTTGACAGTGGGAATAATGTAACTAAAAAAATGTTGGCATTGCTGCTCTAGTAGTGGTGAGTAAATGCCCCAGGCTGCAGTTACACCATCAGATCAGTTCTGAGAATTTTGCAGTACTAGGATTATGGGGGAATGGGAGTGGGGGGCTTGTTTGACTTCAAAGCATGCCCCCATTTGTTTTCCTCATTCTTCTGCAAAACCTGTTTTCTAGGAATTTATTGAAGTTGAAGCAGCTAAAAGACATGGACTGTTTTCAGCTTGGCGCATCCATCTTTAACCTAGCCTACTATAGTCTCTCTTGATACCCTTATGTCAAGTGACTTTGAGTTTTTGTGTCTGCGGTGAAAGTTTTTTGACTTTACATTCGGTGGGCAAGAGATCTGGGAGAATTCAAGAAGACATGGATTATAGGGACAGACAATACAACTACATTGGTTTGCATGGGTCAAAGGGACTTAGATGCAAAACTACAAAGGTGGGAAAAGACGAGGGTAAAATTGGAGGGGGAAGAAGTTTTATCCCTTGAGCCAGCACACATGCATTCACATAAAACCTAGTTAGTTTGCACAGGTAGAGTGTTGTGTGGCTCAAGGCTCCAGAACCAAGGCGATGAGTGTGCACCCTTTGGCCTGGCACAGATCCGGCTCTCTTTCCCCCATCTCCCTTTTCCAGGGAAGTGAAAGACAGAGGTGAAGATCTGGCATCAAGCTGGGATTCACTTGAAGACAGCAAAGGGTGGAGAGGGCAAGGGCCCTCCTGGCCTCTTTAGCTGTCACTCTTGAGAGGGGACTGGTGGCAAGAAAGGGTAACACAGACAAACTTGCTGCTATACTCTGAGGTGATTGAAAGCTGAGGGAGAGTGACTTTCAAAGGTTAAGGTTGCAGCCTTCACAGTTAATCAGACTCCATTGTTTGCAGCTTTTTTGCTGTCCACATCAAGGAGCCTGCCTGACAGCTTTGCAAAAGACACACATGAATACACACACAAATTAAATTACCAGGATTGCTCGCATTGGAACCTACTTCAAGAGTAGCATTACGCACACGTGTAAGTGCTTGCAGTTTGGGGACTAAAGTATAATGCATGTACTTTGTCCATTAAAAGCTACTTTTGTTTTATTTTGCAATCTCACTTTTCTCTCCTTCCTCCTCTTGAGTATTTATTGTCATACATTTGTAAGACATAATTAGCAGTGCTGCTCTGGACCTGCATATCTTATCACCTGTTCAACAACCCATGGGAGACCATAAAAGCTGAATACCTTTGAGTAGAACCAAATATTTTTTCTTTAAAAATAACAGGATAACCATATCAAACACAGCTTTTCAGTTTTCCTTTGGTGTAAGTAAGCAAATGTCTTTGGAAAGGGTGTTTTTGATCATACGCTTAGGAGAAAGTGTGGTTTTGACGATATGTTTAGGAGTGGGGAGACAGCCTTGCAAGGGGAAAGTTTATTGGATACTTGGAGGGTGCAGCTTCTGTAAACTGTCCCCAGTTCTGCATAGCCACTTTTTTTGCATGCATTGGCTCGTTTGGGGTTTTTTTTCTGAAGGCAGTGTGCAGAGCAAATTTTGGTTGTGAGTAATGAGAGCCTGGCAGAGAGCAAGCCCAAGTCACCTGCCTGCTCTTGGAATGCCAAAAGCACCAGAAAGATGGGGCAGAGGGGCTGGGGAACAGTTCAAAAGCTCGGACACTGGGCAAATGAAAACATTACTGCAGCTGAGGACCATTTCCTGGTATTTCACTGCTGGTTTTTAGCAATCAGCGGTGGGAGGGGGAAAGGTCTGGAAAATATTAAATTGGCCCCAGAGGGAATTTTAAAAAAAAATCTGGAATTTTGCAGACATTAACTGTCTGTTGCATGGCTGTGTGTTTTTCTTGGAAATCCAGCACAGTTATGTAACATGTTTGGGCTTTTTTAACTTTCCTTTCTTTTCAAGGTACCACTGGAGCTTTTGCCTAATGTTTTCATCATTATGACAAAGTAAGTTTTAAGTATGTGTTCTTACTTTTAATGAATACCTAAGCTGATTTAAGAACAAACACAAAACCTGAACAATTCTCATTCGGCTCTGCATTTATGCAGAGGTTTGCCTTTCTCTTTCCACTCTGTGAGTCCTACTGTAAAGCGGCTTTTGACAAAAGAAGATACTCCTAGCTTATTTACTTTCAGGGTGAGGCTTTATTTGGGGTGGGAGAGTAAAGGACATAACTATATGGGGAGCAGTTTAATGGTTTAGCATAACCCCCTTTTCTTTCTAATCTTTCCAGGCACATATACTGGGATTATAAAACACATGTCTTTTCATTATGTTTCCCAGACATAGTGAAGTTGTTAAGTCTGCCACATCTGTCTGTCCTTTCTCGACCTCCCACATTTTTGGCTTGGGGTGAAAGAGCAATGTTTCCCCCATAATCAGATGGCAGAGCAGGAAAGGGGGTGTTCCTGCAGCTGAATAGCAGAGCACAATAAATGACATCTTTTCTGAAGCTTTTTAACACTGGCCCCTTTGGGGGAAAAATTCTTTTGGTTAGGTTTTATTTCGGGGGTATCAAAAGGAGAGGTTAATGGAGGTAGTGGATAAGAGAATGGCGAGAGTGTTTCTTTTTGACATGTGAAGTTTGTTCAGTTCTTTCTCCAAAACAATCCGCAGGGATTAGTTTATTTGCATATGCTGGTCTCAGGTTGTGACCAAGGGTAGTTGCAGGTCTTGGATAAGTGGGTCATGGAGATTCAGTTCTTAGCTCTTGATGGGTATTACATTCACACAGTTTTTTTCTAAACAAAGCTCAGAACAGTTTTTAAAAGTACCTCAATAATAATGTTACTAGAGAAACAGAGGAATTAGAGGGATTCTGACAATTTAAAGAGGCTATGCTTGTCTTGGGGAACTTTCCATTTCTGGCTCTAATGCACAGGTCATCCATATGTGTGTCAAGATGAGATTCAGGCTTATTTTTATTCCACCTCCCTCATACTCATGCTGTATTCAGATCTGGAACCTGATTAGGATAGCCAGGGTATCAGCCTCACCATGGCAGAGCTTTTTACTGCTATTGGCATAAAATGTTGCCGGTACCAGTGTAACATATTTTAACTTTTGTTGAGATAAATCCATGGGCTCTGATGGGAAGCACTCACAAGAGCTGAGGAAGCTGGCAGATGTCATTGCGAAGGCACTCTCAATAATCTTTGCTCAATCATGGTGGCTGGGAGAAGTGCCTGACGACTGGAGGAAAGAAAATGTCACTCCTATCTTCAGGACAGACAAGAAGGAGGAGCCAGGGAACTCCAAGCTGGTCAGCCTCACTTTGATCCCTGGGAAGGTGATGGCGCAGCTCATCCTGGAACCCACTTCCAGGCACATGAAGGACAAGAAACTCCTCGGGAGTAGGCAGCATGGCTTCACCAAGGGGAAGTCATACTTGACCAACTTGATAAACTTCTACAATTAACTGAAGATGAGGGGAGAGCAGTGGCTGGTGTCTACCCAGCCTTCAGTAAGGCCTCTGGCACTGTCTCCCATAAGAGCCTCGTAGCCCCTCAAGCTGTTGCCGTCAGGGCTGGATGAGCAGACGGTGAGGTGGATTGAAAACTGGCTGAATGGCCGGGCCCCGAGGGTGGTGACAAGTGCTGCAAAGTCTAGTTGGAGGCCAGTAACTAGATGTGTAACCTGGGGGGAGAGGAGGAGGACTGCATACTCAGTTCAGTCGTGTTTAACGTCTTCATTAGTGATCTGCACGATGGGGCAGAGCGTATCCTCAGAGACCTTGCTGATGACACAAAGTTGGGAGGAGTGGCTGATAGGCCAGAGGGACACGCTGCCACCCAGCACAAGCTTGACAGGCTGGAGAAATGGGCACACTGGAACCTTGTGAGGTTCCAACAAGAAGTGCAAAGTCCCGCACCTGGTGAGGAACAACACCACACACCAGTATATGCTGGGGGCCACCCAGCTGGAAAGCCCCTTGGCAGAAAAACACCAAGTTGGACATGAGCCAGCGATGTGTGCTTGCGGCAAAGAAGGCTACCAGCATCCTGGGCTGCCTTTGGCCAAGTAGTGCCATCAGGTTGAAGGAGGTACTCGTTCCCCTTTACCCAGCACTGGTGAGGCCAGCCCTGGAGTACTGTCTCCAGTTCTGGGCTTCCCAGGACAAGAGAGACATGCGCATACTAGAGTGAGTCCAGTGAAGGACCACAAAGATGATTAAGGGACTGGAGCATCTCACATATGAGGAAAGTCTGAGAGAGCTGGGACTGTTTATCCTGGAGAAGAGAAGGCTCAGGGGGACCTAATCCATGTCTATAAATACCTGGAGGGAGGTTGCAAAGAGGACGCAGCCAGGCTTTTTTCAGTGGTGCCCAGCGACAGGACCAGTGGCCATGGGCGCAACCTGAAACACGGGAGGCTCCCTCTGAACATCAGGAAACACTTTTCTTACTGTGAGGGTGACCGAGCACTGGCACAGGTTGCCCAGAAAGGTGGTGGAATCTCCATCCCTGGTGATATTGAAAAGCTGTCTGGATGTGGTCCTGGGCAACTGGTGCTAGGTGGCCCTGTTTGATCAAGGAGGTTGGACCAGATGACGTCCAGAGGTTCTTTCCAGTCTCAACCACTCTGTGATTCTGTGAAAAGCTAGTATTTAATTATTATTATACTGAGTTCGGAATTCACTCTGGAAATATTAAACCTGATAAACCTAATTTTCCCCCAACTCTGCATGCTCACGTTTCTTCTCAGGAAAAAACAGCATTTTGGAAAAATTACTAACAGCAGTGCTGCTCTTGCACAGTTATCAGACTTAGGGCTTGTGACTGACACCAGTGCATCACCGTCATTCCACCGGTGTCAGAGGGTCTAGGTACTGCTCTGCATAGCTGAGGTACCATTTCACCTCTTCCAGAAGAGAGTACTTATTTTCTTCACTCTTTAGAACTGGACACTACCTCTAAACTCCTTACGGAAAAGCAGTACTGTTTGTGCAGACTTTGAAAAATGTGAAGTGTAACAGAAGAGCACATTCCTTCTTACTTTTACTTGGCTCTTAGATTCTGCCACTTCAAACACTATGCATTAAATGCAGTGTATTATTGCTCTCACAAAACACTGTAGACTGACCTCTGTTCAAAACTGGCATAGATTGATCTATCCTATTTAATACTTACTTTTTGTCAGCTCAAGCAGAATGAGCTGGCTGCCATTTTTCTTCTGAAAACATAGTTTTTGTTATGTCCAGATAATCTGAATAATAAGAAACAGCCCATTAACACATACTGCTAAGGCTAATGGGAGTCTTTTGGCAGTCATACACTGGAATGACAAAACTTTTCGATACAGAGGGGAAGCTAAGTATTTGAAGAACAGAAGGCTGAGAATTGCACAACCCCAAAAATATGTGCAAAATTTAGGCGCTGCTCCTGTTCCCACTGCAACAATGCTAAAAATTCCCTGAGCGTTTGAAAGAATTTTGAATAACTTCTGTGCAATCCATTTTTTCTCTGTAGATGTTCCAACACAGAAGCGGGGTCATGAAATGAATATAATTTTTGTGCTGCTCAGTAAAAATAATGGCACCACAAGGAAAATGTTCCTTTTGCCTGACTAATCCTTCCCCCACCAAATAACTGGCTATAATTTCATTAATGACTTCAGGCTGGTGCATTTCCTGGAGAGTTAATAGCAGACTTGATGCTAATACAGCTTTGCCTTGGGCTGTGGTCATTATTCTGTAGGAAGTGATCTATGTCTTAGCCACAGTTAGTTAATTTGAAATCACTACACATTTGTGCATTTTTTGTTACTTCTTTCCCGGCGCTCCTTGGTCCTCCCCAACCTCCCTCTGGCTTTGCTAGCGACAAGGCTGAAACCCATCTTTTCTAACTGCTAACAACGGTAAAGGAAGTAGGAGGGGGACTGAATAGTTAAGGAAACTCTTCCACTCCTATTTACTTAAATAATGATGGGTCATTAATGCTTGCCTGCCCCTCCTATAAATACAAACACATTTACTACTTTCTTTAAAAAGACACCCCTTTCACTGCAGGTACTGCACTGGATCACGTTTGTGGTAATGAGTTCCCTGGATTACCAATTAATGGAAGTTGAGAGTGTTTGACATGTGAAGGACAGGGTCACCACCTTGTGGAACCCACAGATAAAATGCCCTTCTAATTATGAACAAATAACCATGGAATATTTTTGCATACAGGTGCCAAAGTAAAGGACTAATCCAGAGGGGAACTTGGCATTTGTGTCCCAAAATGCTCTTGCTTACCTCTGTTAAAGAAAGTTGTAAAAATGTTGTGATCTCTTTTGCAAGGTTAGCGGACAAGCTGCCCAGCTGCATTTGAAGAATCTAAATGCAAAGGGAAGTGGTAGTACTAGTCAAGAAAGCTATAACCTTATTTATCTACCAGCAGCATGACTCTCTGTCCCCTTCTGATTCTTGACTCTGCATTGGTTTTGAGAAAACAAATACTGTATTTTTAAAAATACCAGAACAAGCAGCAGAGCCATGCAAAACAGTGGCTTGATTAGCTAAGCTTTGCAAACCTTTTCACACATACCAATTAATATTTAGATGACAGTAATTAAAAGTAGGGTCAAAGCACTAAAGCAATGGAAGTGATCATTCCAGTAAGGTAGAACAGTGAAAAGTCTTTCAGAAGGGGCTGACATTTCCACATTTATACTATTTCATTTCTGCAGAGGGATTTCAAACCTGTCAATCGCCATTCCTATACTGTCAAAGTAACAACACTGACCTAAGTTCTCTCCTCTTCCTACCTTTTATTTGTGGATCAGTCAACAAGGTCCAGATGAACTCCCCTGGGAGTGGATGAGCCAGCACAACTGCCAGTCGGAGAGGTTGCTTTTGACTAGCTCATAGAAGTCACCTTCACATACACATTCCCATATTATGACTCCAGTTAGTTTGGGATATTTCTAATACAGCTCATTAATCCTGATTTGTGACTTCTCAAGGAAAAGCTTACATGACAATATCAGACCTTCAAGTTATCTAAGAATAGCTCTTCCTGTACAATGACCCTTTCTCCCTTAATCTGTTCCTCATCCTGCAGCAATAACTCATTTGTGCATTCAGACTCTTTGAACACAGAGTTCAGGCAATGGAGGGTGGGGGGAGAAACACGGGAAGATTTCCACATTGAAAGTAAGCTGACAGCCCAGAAACGACCCCACATAGGCTATGCAGTGTGTACCTGAACTCCTTCATGCACAAGATGCATTCATTTTATGGAGTAAAATGACTTCAAGTCACTTGAAGTCAAGTACCTGGCATGGGGACCAAGTTTAGAACAGCCAAATGGTACAAATAAATAATAGTAGTGTTAAAAACTATTTAATTGATTTTCCATTTTAGCTGTATAAAAGACATATTGTTTTGACCTAAATCATAACATGCCAGATGTTACCACACCACCAGTGTTCAGAAATGATTTCTCATCTCTTCTGTTCCTTGAGGAAAAACAAAACTGATCAACCCAATTCCTCCAAATCTATTTTAAGATGCCTCTGCTAGAACACGGAAATTCCAATGTTTGGAAATTGGTAATGAACTCTGCTGTTCAGTTGCAGACATCTTTTATGCCATGACAGTCAAGTAAACGTGTCTTGAACTTCTCAGGATGCATCAGAGTCAGGGAAGCGCTCATTTATACTGCATCTTTTTTTGCAGAGGAGGAAACTTGGAAACCCAAGGAGAAAACAGCTGAAAGGTTTGGCCCACGATCCCTTAATTACGGTAGCAAGAGTCACCCAGTGTTACGCCCTTAGGTCCTGGTGGGAGCTACAGATTCTCAGCACTGTGGGTGAAGCAGCTGTGCCTTTCCTAAAGCTGGAGATGTAGGAATTTTAACATGCAAAATTACAGTACATTTCTGCAAACTTAAATGGCATGGGGTAGCACATGCCTTTTTCAAAGCGGGAAACAGAGCCCCTGTCTCTGAGCTTGCGGAGCTGCGCTCCCATCACACGGGTGTCCTTCCTGCCCCTTAGCAGCATGCACCCCTTTGCAGGCAGGGAAAATAAATAAAGTCTGTTAAAAGCTAAAGGGTATTAATTAAGGTACACAGGCAGGCAGATTACACAAAGAATCAGGAAATTCCTGTAGCTTCTCCCCTTCTGAAAACTGTTTTCAAAGCCATTCTTGGTGTCAACTTTAAATACCCATTTTTCTCTCTCAGGTTACTTGGATACTACCAGCTTGCTTTAGTGACAGATTGCTGTCGTTGGGAAGCTGGCTTTTCTTCTGCATAAAAGCTGCGCACCCTCCGAAGCAGACTGTTGTGCGAGTTATTGTATCCATACCGCTCGGTGATCCAAAAACCCTCCCACCAGAACAGGGAAGGCTAAGTTTCCCCAGCTGGAGACAGAGCTTTCGGCACCGGCTCTCTGATTTGTCGTCCCGGCCCCGGAGGGGGGACGGTGTGGTCAGCTCGGGAGCCCTGTAACAAAAGTGGAAGCGGCGAGGGAAGGAGCTGGGAGAGCGGCCAACGGCCGGGGGAGCTCCCGCCGGCTGGGGAAGCCCAGCACCGGCCGCACAGGGCGGGCGCGGAGGGCTCATGTGAAGAGCGGGGCAGAGGGCAGAGCCCCGGGGCCGCGCTGGGGGCGAGGAGCGGCCGGCAGCGCCCCATGGGCGGCCGGGCCAGCCTGGCGTGCCGCGGAGGGGAGCCGCGGCCCCT
>VYZV01016395.1:55693-75449 GCA_013401275.1 Pandion haliaetus
AAGTAAAATGTTAGCAGCATTTCCCCTCCTCCTCAACCCTGCTCTACTCATGTAAGTGGTTGAGGAATTGTCATGAGTCTGCCGTGGTTGAATGTGTACTTAGCTCCAGCAGCAGGGTTCTTCATTCAACAAAGCACTTGAACATTAAGCAATTTGTTAAGCCTGTTCCTGTACAACAAAATACTTACAGGCTTGTGTGATCTTGACATCTCTAGAAATTGAAAATGAATTTTAAAGGTGACTTAAGATATTTTACTGAATTAACGTTTAGGAATATGTGATCCCCTAGTGACCCATGTATGGTGCTGGATGTGATAAATAATCCCCCTCCTCCCCAAACATAACAACACTTACCATTACACCCTCTTATATATAACTACTTGATATTTCCTTTTGCTTTGTTGCATCCTCTCAGATACCCTTACAAAAACAGCTTTCTTGTCCACTGCCCTCCTTTTTCCCCTGATGTGGGTACATAGTTTCACTCCCAAGCATCATGTGATCTGTATCTGAGATCTATCCTGGTACAGATTTTTCACTTGTTTAACCATGGTATTTCATACTTTAACATGCTTTGTTGTTTATGTGTAGTACAGGCCCTGGTTTAAGTATTGGCAGTTGCTGAATTGGGGTCTGATTTTATGGCTCTTATAGCAACAAAACTTTCACTGCCGAGCCCAGTTCTTTGTGGATCTCTTAACAGCATTATAAGAGACTACTGGTGCAACATAAAACACATAAATAAGGCTTAAGAATCCTGGTTCAGTCTCATGCAAAGCTGATAATGACTGCTCAAAAACTCCAGGCAAGTGAAGATACCTCTTACCCAGGAAATAATTTATACAGGATATAGTGCCCTGGCGATTGAAATACAAACACCCTGCAGAAAATTAAACTTAGATTTCTGGGGGATTTTTCATCTTTAGCATGGGTGGTAGTTAACAATATTCTTCATGTTAGCCTTCCTATATATGGTCTGGGTTGGGGAGGCATACATGGGAAGGACCATGGGAGGAAAAGGAGATTTAAGTTAGAAGCCAGCTAACAGCTTGCAAGAAACTCTGTAAGCTCATATGCTGTACTCCTGTTTTATTTACATGAATTCCCACTATCTCGGTCTGACCATTATGAAAGAGGCTGTGGTACGTAGTACCTCACAAGACTGAGTCTCAGCGGCTGGATGTTGCAGCTCCCTTCATGTTGTGAATTCATTTTATGTGACCTGCCACTTTCTAGAATTGATTGCTTCTGGGAAGAACCTTTCCCTTCCACATGGCTAAAAACCCCTCAAATGTGAAGTGGCCTTTTGTTAAAAACAGATGAAGAGAAGACAGCAGTGCACTAACTTTTTATTTCTTTTCTCCTTCCAGCCTGCTCTGTTTTTAATACATAAAGAGCCAAAATAAGCAGGATTAGATTTTCCAGCTAGACACGATTTTGCCATGCTAACTCAATTAAACACAGTGGGAATGTAAAAAGTAAGCATGTGCCCAGTGCTGAGTGTATGCTAGGTGTTTCTCTGTGTGTGTGAGGGTTTGAGATTATTTTTGTCTTAGTTTGTGCCCTCTGTAGTTCCTTGCAAGATGGTGGGAGAGGAGTTTGACTCCACTTTGTGACAAGTGAAGGCATTATGAGATGCTGTTTGGCAGCTGACCCATTTAGGACTGGAATAATGTTTTTGTCCTTAGAAAAAAGCATTAAAATAGGCCAGGATTTCTTGCATTTATTGTCTAGTGTTCTACACAGTCTCTGCCCTACTATTTCACCAATTGCTGAGTCAGAAGTTATTATTCTGCTTAACTGGTAGCTCATTTTTCTTGGAGAATTACTATGGGTGTATTTATGAAACCCTGTTTTCTTGTTCAATGGCCTGCCAGTTGTAAGATCAAATGGGAAAGGAAGTTTGACCTAGAAGGCAGCACAGTGCAAATTGTATCACCATAGAAGGACAGCAAGAGTAAGTATGAGAATTGCCCAAAATGTACGTGTACACCTTTATGCTTTAAGTCTGAATCAATTACTTTATTTAAAAGTTCTGTTTGAAATCTGTTGGGCTGATCATTGAGAATACCTCTACCTTCAAAATCAGTAGCATATCCAAAATAAAACTTGTATGTAAAGTCCTAGAGGTTCTTTTTCAAATTAAGCAAACAACAACCTCAGATGTCACTTGTAAAAAGTATGGGAATTTTTAAGTTATCATTTTGATTCTAATTTTGCAGATTTTCCATTGTCTCTGTCACAACACAGCACTTTTTCATCTTGGCTGTAATGAAATAAATGGAATGGTAAAAAGACACTTAAGCAAAAAAACTTGGTAGCACAGCCTGTAAGGGATCTTCTTAGTTCAGTTTATCTGTGCTTTAACCATCAGTCAATACTGCTTTGTACAATAATGGGTTCCTGGCTATTTTTTTAATTATTATAAGGTCTTTGCAATTAAAGCCAAATACCACTGCCTTGTGGATCTTCCTTTTTGGATTAAGGGCATAAATAGCTGTTTCAGCTATCACAAATAACATAGATGTGAAATGTTTTAGAGAGTCAACTGCCACTATTGCTTATCAGAGCTGTCCCACATCTGGGGAGAAAAAATTGAATGAAGCCAGAGCTAACTGAAGTGAACAGGCGCTCTCATTCATTCCTGGCCTGTTTTGTTTTATAACAGATACATAAAACTAAAGGAAGAAGTCTTTAGGGTGATAGGGTAAAGTGAATTTTATCTCAAAGCCTTTGAGAGTCCTACTTATTATCAGCCATCCAGTACATTTTCTTGTAAGGACTGTTACCAAACCTCAAAAGCTCGCTATGGCAAAGATGACCACTTCAAATCATGATGGTCAGGAGGTGGTTCAGTCTGGTATTTCTGAACTGGCTTTTGAAAATAGAGTTCATTCCCAAATCCCGTGTGATGACCAGCTTTGAGCATGCCTTGCTCTCTGACAATGCTGCTGTTAAATCCACAGATTTGTCATGCTGCTGTACTTGGTTTGTATATCTTCCCGCTGGCCCTAGTCCAGCTGGTCATGAAAGCTATTCCCTCTTTGTGGAAGGGCCAACCCCTTTTCCATCCCCGTCTTTTCTGGCTTCCAACCTCAGCCACCTGGTAATATAAGGAGAGCTGGTAATGTAAGAGTCACCTTGAGGCAACTTACTATTTTCTAAAACCCTTTTGGACACTGTGGGCTTTAAGAAAAGTTACTGATGTCCCAGATCCCCTTGGAGGTCACCAAAGCTAGGACTTCTCTTCACTTCTTGGACACTTAAGTTATGATAATCCTAATTGCACTTTTACTCCCTGGTATGAATATGTACAGTTTGTGTAGCAAGAGTTTAGGTTTTAAAAAAAATTAATATATATATTTTTACCAAACGCAGCACATAATCTTCATGTGTACATGTGAGAGTACATGTGTGAATGTATTTACGTGCCTACACTGGTTGTTATATCTCAGGTTACTTGTGAACCCCAGAATGTATGTGACCACATTGGCTAAACTGGTGGTGTATTAATTTTAAGTAATGCGACATAAAGCAGTAAGTCATGATCATGATGGATCTAGGGCACACCACAGAGCTGTTCCTTTCCTGAGGTCATGTTTTTTAACAGTTGAATTATGCCTTTGTGTATGCTGCCTTACACATGGTGTGAAGTCAGCCATTTTTTCAGGAGCTGTGACACATGGTGCAAGATGTATCTTTTTGGTTCCCGTCTAGATCTCAGGATGGAGGGTCCAGGCTGGTTATGTTTTGACTGTAGGACTTGCAAGAGCTCTGTTAAACTGCTGCTTCTTGTTCTCACAACTAGTTGGCCTTCCCCCTTCCGTACCTTCAGTCCTGAGAAGACTGCCATCCACAAACCTTCCCGCTCTGACCTACCCCAAACGCATCTAACACTGTGGAGGCCTTAGCCCTCCATTACATGGCTGGCAGGAAGATGGAGCACAGCTGATGAAAAAGGGGCTGTTGCTTTTGGACCTCCACCGTGACCAATACTTGCCATACCATTTGGCTGTGCCACCAGTGCACTGGGCAGACGGCTGTATGTGACATTCAGGGAGAAAACACGTGGAGAGCATTGGTGCGGTATGTGGAAATACTACATGTTCTGTCCTTTCTGTTAATTGATGGAGAGATGCCAGTGATGAATCAGAGCTTGATGTCATAAGCCACTTCTTACTTATCAAAAACAGTTGTAAGGGGGACAGAGGGTGAATGTACTGTTCAGCATCTTGTTTCTGTTGCTCCCTGTTCTCTGTCATCCAGCTACAGAACACTAATGAAGAGCCTACTCCTAATGCTTTTTTGTTAGTTATCCAAGCAATCAGAGCCAACAAATGCTTTTTTAAAGTAATAGACTCTCAGAAACTAATGCAAGTTTGGGACTTGAAAGAGCAAAAGGTTTTCATTATGTTTTTAAAGCAAATGTCAAACATAAACTCTTTTTCATGTCCGTATAAGCCCAACGGGCATGGAATGCCTGCTTCCTGCCAAATCTGGTATTAACTATGGCTATCACTTAGAGGGAAATTAAAACCATTTGGATCTTTGTCCTTGAAGGCTCCCCATACGATTTATGAAGGCTCTCTGTAGATTTATTGCAATGTCAGTTCATGGGGTTTCAGTGCATGTATTCAGTATGGTGCTTCAGCGACAGGCTGATCGTGTGGTGGTCTTGAATGCAGTGGTCCAAGGGCTTCATTTAAGCATCTGCACAGTGGCATCAGGACCTAGACATGTGCGTGTGTGCACACATGCATGTGTGAAAGAGAAAGAAGGATGGTACAGAAGATGAGTGAGTTTAACCTGGGAATTTTGACCAGGATTTCATACAGCTGAAATTTTGGTGGGTGGTTAAACAAAGGGTTGTATTTTTAGCCTGTCTTTAAGGTTAAGGAGCAGTTTTTTCTCATCTTTGTGCTTGGGCAGAGGAAAGTGCTACTTTGTGCATGCGTGTTTCTGATGGGCACTGTAAGAAGAACTATATTCACATGAAAATACTGATTATGAGTATAGCAGTTCACTCGTCTCTTCTAGCACCATGGCACCAGTGGCAGTGCTAACTTGAGGAGGGCTGAAGTCATGCAGAGGGAAGTCTGGTGCCCGAGCTGTTGCCCTGAGGTTCTGTGGTTGTAACTTGCCTAAGTAGGAGGGTGCTGAGGTTCACAGTTACTCTGACAAAAAAGTGTGTCTTCTGTTAACGGCTTATGAGACATCTGACCCATAACTGTTCCCCGACTCAGTCCCAACTTAGTTCCCATTGACTTCTGGGTAGTTTTAGTTGCATAGAGTGTGTGCCCACCTGGGAAAAGAAGAGAATCTGTTGGCTCAAACTGAACAAAACTTGCAGGATTTTAGGGTTTGTGGGTTGCAGTGTTTTAAAACCAGTGATCTGAAAGCAAAAGCTGTAGTGTTCTTTACTGTGAAACCATGTTGGAACAGTATGGGGATGGCTCTTCTTTCCTCAGCCCTCATTTGGAAAGAATTCCTATTTAGGAATGCATTTGCACATGTAGCATGAAGACTCTCAAGATGTCAGGGTCTAGACAAAAGGAGCACTGACAGAACCCTCAAAAAGAGTGATGGGGTAGCCTCTGTGTCGCCAAACCATGGCACTTGGCTGTTTTCCCTGCAGAAAAAGGAGCATGTTTTTAACATATTGGCTGGTATTAGTGAGTGCCCTGAACATCCATAAAAGGAGAAATGGAACAATACTGTTTTGAAAGCAAAATGATGTTTTGCTTATTCATTTTATTTCTCCCTTGCAATCCATCTTGAAGGGCCCTTGATGCTAAATATTCATTAAAATGTAGAATTCATTGACCAGAACCAAGTGCTTGGTTTCATTGTGGATGGCCCCCATCTTGAGAGGCAGAGGCTTTTCCAGAAGGGCAGAAGTTGACCGTAGGCAGCTCTCACTGAGATTCCAGCAATGCTTGCTTCTTCTTGGGTTTTGCAACTGTATTGAAGTTGTCAGTGTAACAGCATTGTAATGTCATTCAAAAACATAGCAAACCTGAACTGGTTTCATCAATGTTGGAGGGCATTAGATGGAAAAATTAATAACGTGGAACCCACCAGAGAACAGTATTTTCAGTTTAAATTGTTTTACACTCCTTTTAATTCCAACTCAGATAAAGTTAGCTGCAAAGGACTGGCTCACAAGATTTAAAAATACAGTCTTAACTTTTGGCTGAAACATGATGAGAATGAGAAAATAGCATGAGAATGATTAACCTTACTAAAGGATTGTGCACAAAATACTTTAAAGTGGTAGTGGTTATGAAATACACGGTGGATTTAATGATTTCCTTTTAAGTATTCATATTTTTTCTGTTGCTTCCACATACTGTAGAAATTTCCATTAATAAATCCATGTATTATAATTTGTCACAAAAAATAAAAGCAAGGAATAAATTAAATAGCAAGATCCTTGTGAATACTACAGCAGTTGCATTTCAATGCTATCTTCAGTGTTTTGATCAATTATCACCATAACTTTTTAAAGCTAAAGATATACTTAATTGAATTGCTGCCTCAACAATTTTGTATCTCAGATATGACTGCAAACTAAAACGTGGCTTATACCTGTCAAACACTGACAGGGCAAATATGAGAAGTGCATTTTCAGTCTATGTTTACTGAGAAGAAAGATATGAGTTGGGAGTTTGTGGTATGAAGCTGGGATCCTAACTTGAATAAGCATCAATTCACAGGGATTTGACACAGATGAATGAACTGCTGGCTGCTGTATTCTTGAAAATTCTTTGAACCTCCATTTTTGGCTAACAGTGGGGGGAGAATCACATTTTGCCCTTCCTGTAATAAGTCAGAAAAAATTGCCACAAGGCATTCCTCTAAAATCCTGTTGGCAGTTTGGGCCATTATACAGAAACAGGGAGCCAGGATTAGAGGGGAAACCTTGCCAAGAAATCCTAAAAATAGAAAGCTGAAAAATATTACTGGTGTCACTGGAAGAATTACACTTCTAATTACTTTCATATTGTGGCCTAAAACTCTATGAAAATCAGAGTGCATTGAAAGCATTCTTCTGAAAATGCTTGCAGATTTAAAAAAACTTGCAAGCTGGACATTGAGCTATGAATCATATTCTCCTAGATGCTAAGAAATCTGACTACCCTCAGTATATAAGGTAAAATTTAGAAATTGTATTACATAGGTGGTTTCCCACCCCCACTCCACCCTTTATACTGTCCTTTTAGCTGAGGGGATAATTGGATTCTGGAATGCAGAGGAATTTATAGTTAAATCTCACTTGATCCAAATATTAATGTTTCCTTATTTGAAGGGGGATAATTTTGCTGTAAGCTACATTTTAAAAAGAAAACACAAAAAATCATGCTGAAAAAAATATATAATACTTCCAATACTTTTCAAAGGCTCTGCAATTTTTCATGTATGCTCTTTCTTGCAGAGTAAATACTGATCTAATAAGTGTAGGAGCTGCAGAAATATTCAGGGTGTTCAACAAGACACATAGTGACTGTTTACTTCACCATGCTTCCATTGAAGGTAGGTTCTTAATGGATGTAAAAATCAAATTACTTAGGAAAGGGGGGCCAGTAAAGTGATACTGCTTTGTTAATAAGATGCATTACTGGCTTTTTTTCTGAGGTGTTTTTTGTTTTCTTTTCTGAAAACTAAATAAATGAAAACATTGTGATGGTTCAGAGATTCAGTATAGAGAAGAACAATTGAAAAATAATAGAGTCCTTATAGGGACCTGGTTTAGCCTGATATTGTGTCCTTTTTCTGTGCTGTCTTAGTCCTTTGCATGAAAAAAGACAGAGGTTGACTAATGCAGCAGTAGTGATTGTAGTTTTTGGTGGTTACAAAAAGGACGTATCACTTAGTGGTGAAGGAAGATCTTTGCATTGAGCTCATACGCTTCCTTACATGTATTCTAGATTTAGCTTAGCTATTTGTTTTCTAGAGTATATCCCAAATAGTGTGGTGTATAATGTCTGTACTGAATATCAGATGTACAAATCAGAAATGTCAGCATCAACATCCAGCATCAGGATGTTGGGTTTTATATCTTATTCTTAAATGAAACTACAGGAGAGCCCTATTCTGACTCTCAGAGTGTACATGTAGGTGTTGAGGATGCAATGGATTAGAAATCCCAAGTACCCTTTACATGGTGAGTTGCTGTTGTTGTTGCTGCTGTTGTTGATAATAGCAATAACAATAATATTGAAACCCATCTATCCATCTTCTGGTCCCACCAGGTAAGAAAAACTTTCTATATGTGTGTGACATGCAGATTAAAATGATACTTGCAGCATCAGTTAATAGTTCATCTGTCCACCTTGCTTGGCTTATAGCCTACTCTCTTGGAGAGACTTTTCAACTGATTTTCAAACCTTAGGTATTAAACTTAAGGAGCTAGGATGTCAACATCCAAAACCATGTTCCCAAAAAGTTCTACTAAGAGGCTGTCTTGCTGTGGAGAGGGCTGGATGCACCAAGTGCTCCCTTCACAGTTTTTGCAGTATGTCCAGTTTTAGCAGTGGCTAGATGAAATAGATCTGGTAGTGTCTAAATCACTAGTGGAATGACTCTGGGGTACAGTTTTTGCTTACATGGGCTAGAAATTTTTAGCAGGACTTTTTTTGCCTGAGAGGGAGCTTCCTTCCTTTGGCTGAGGTCATGCTGTACATTCCTCAGAGCCACACAGAGATTGGGGGATTGAGGAAAAATACCGTATCCAGTGTAACTGTGCATACTGGCCATGGTATTATGGTGACTGGAAAAGCACCTCAACGTATTCATTATAATATAGTCTCGTGGGCTGCTGGATTATGTATTTTTGAGGCACACTTATTCTGACTTCCATTGACTTGACTGGAAAGATGTCATGCAAAAACCTACACAAGAGAAGCAAATGACATTAGGACAAGGTGCAGATCTACATATGGGATTATAACCTCTTTTGTTTTTCTTCTAAATCACATATGAAAATGTTTAACTGGGATGTAACGTCGTGAGCTGTGGAATACTTGCAAGCCTAGTTCTCACAGCTGAATACCGTGCAGAGTGTGGGAAAAACGGAAACCTTGCTGTAGAGAGAGGCTTCTTCTGAGCCAAGTGGATGACATCTGAAACCTCCCATTAAAGTGCAAGAGGAGGAAAAAGTTGATAATTACAGCATCAGATACATACAACTCTGAGTATGTAGCAGAAATCATAGGTTGCAAACATAACTGGCAGAGTGCACCCAGAAGTCGGTTCACAGGGACGTGTTTTCATTCTTTGCAGGCAGTGTGAGGCTAACTGGGTTTAGCTGCAGTGCTAGCTGGGAAGAGAGTTCAGGCTTTTGAGATGATATGGTGCTGCCAGTTGCAAAAAGTGCAAAAGGCAACATAATGTCTTGCTTTCAGGCAGACTTAAGAAAAAAATTTGGTGCAGCTGTTTGGTGTTGTTTACTGCATTTATTGTATGTTCCTGAAGCACTGTCCTTGGGAGCTGAATAATCAATGTCAGCAAAGAAGTGCTCTGGCATTTGCCCCCCAGCTTTTTCTGCCTCACGGCACGTTGCACACATTCTCCTAGTGTTTGTAAAGGTGCAAAAAGAATTTTCAAGGAGATGAGAATCATTTTATTGTTTAGCCTCTGTCAAATCTACCTAGAAGACAAATACAAAAATCAAGGGAGGGAAATTTTGACTCACTCAAGATTATGAAATCTCTGATTGGGTTGCTAGAGCCAGAACATTAACCCCAGACCTTTCCTGAGGACATGGCCTCTCTGTAACTGGCCCTTGCCCTTCTGGTTGCTCCCACTGTTAATGATCTGGATATCCCTGAATAGCTGCAGTGTCTATTTGCCACGTGCATCGCTGGTGGTGGAAGTTTTCCAGTGCTGGGAAGGAGATGTGGGTTGAGAACTTTGTGCTTTCCTTATGAAACTGGGGGGTTGCGGTGGTAGCAGCAGCCCGCTATTCTGACCAGCATGGGCCCAGCACTAGGGCAGAGTGGGAAGCCCCACAACCCAACATGGCCGCAGGGGGCCATTTGGAATTACCATGCGTACTTGCACCGAGGACACTCTTCTTACCTGTGCTGTGGCATCTTGCTACGTGATACAGAAATTGTGGTTTTTATTTGTTTGCTCCCCTCTCCCCCTCAGATTCCAGGTAGATATAGCAGGAGGGGTTGGTGGGTTGAGAGCCAGCTCGATGGCTATCCGTCTGGTTGTACTAGAAAGCGCCAGGTGAAAACAGAGCAAATGAAGTCCGAGAAGGACTGGCTTGTGGAGAAGTGGATGAAGGCAAAAGAGTCCTAAGAAGAGTTCCACAATAGGTTTTCCAACATTTCAGCTCATGATTAATCTATCCTAATGAAGGCTAATTACCACAAAAAGAAAAGGGAGCATCAGAGTTACACTAGTTTACAGCCACTGAAGACTGTGTTAGTTCCCCAGCTTTTGTGTGTGATGTGGTCTGCCCTAACCAAACCCTGTGGCAGTGGTTGGTTAAGGGAAATAGCCGTGGAAACAAATATGAAAGTCTTCTGTATGCTTTAATTAGGTCTAATACCTGGCTGTGACAGTTTTGTCAGAGAAGAACAAAGGAAAACGAGTCCCATTGTTGCCCTCTTCCTCCTGTGCAGCCTTTCTCTTCCCCCCTGCAACGCACATGCTGTTTGCTGTTGGTTTGCTTGTTGTGATGTACAAGTGTGTTGCTATGGGAAGTTAGATGATATCCCTCTGAAACTGACTCTGGAGATCCTGAGAAAAGTTCCACCAAAACTGTGACCATTTACCCAAAGGTTGGCTGTTCCTGTTTTAAGAGATTAATTTGTATTAAGGGAAGGAACAAAAAAAAAAAAAAAAATCAAATNCCAGAAGGAATAAAAAAATTCTGTTCCATTTCTAACTAATTTTTATTATAACTTAATTCTTTTTTTTTTTGCTTTAAAATTACATTCTGTTCCAGCAGACTTGAGTTTTTATTGAAAACAATATTTAATCATTTCCTTCCTTTTCAGCTGTTGTAACTGTACTCCGTGAGTTACTACAGGAAGAGTATCTTATTCCTGACTTCCTGATCTGCCTGCAAGCTGGTATCTGGTGCCCTCCTGAAACGCACAATTTTGATTGCTGGTCCGCCCAGCCATGCCAGATTTACGTAAACAAGGTTTATACATCTATAGATGCCAGAGAAGCAGATGTTTTATGTTTACTCAGGGTCTTTTGGCATCAGGAATTAGAGAACAAACTTAACACATCCAAAGCCACATGCCTTCTTTAATTGCACCTATATTAGATTTGGTGAAGGATCACCGTTTTGTCAGGCCAGAGATTTTACTGATTAAATTACTGATTGGTAGCTGTGCAAGCAGCCTCAGTCCTGAATCTCTTTTCAGCTCTCAACAGAAGGAGAAACTGATCTTTAACAGATACTACTGTTCCCTCTGCTTTCTTCCTACCCCATATGTGTAACAAAGCTGCTGCTTGATCACTGTCTTGACCTTAAACCTTTGGCGACTGGGAGAGAGGAACAGAGGGTAGAGTAGGGGGGACTCTGAAGTAGGAAGCAGGGAGCGAATGAGTTACATGTCGAGATTCAAAAAGGAAGGGAGAGAGCAAAGGAGATCTTGAACAGGAAGGACCAGAGGTTGGATATGAAAGCAAGAGCTGCAAAGAAAAGTGGGCGAGAAGTGAAACATAAAAATAGCTGAGGAAATCAGAGATCGGGTGGGGAAGAGACAGAGAGAGGAAGCAAAAGCTGAAAAGCCAAGAAGAGAGAACTTACCACAAGCTGCATAAAGTTCTGTACTACGTATGTATTGGCTTACATTAATGTTTATCTAAAAATTACGCATCTAGGCCATTAAGAATCTAGGGTTCCTACTTAAGTATCCCAGAAGATGATTTATTCAACCCCTGTTAAGACTGGCTGCTGCTCTTTGCTGACTACAGAGGGAGCTCAGACAGCTTAAACTGGAAGGCCAGCTTTTAGCTGGCTAAAGTTTGGTAAAATGATTTCTACTTGCTGTATTAGAGTTGGATATTTTTGTTTTAAAAACTGAAAGATGTAGCTTTCTTAGACAGAAGAGATCTTGGCGTTCTTGTAGGATCAGGATAGAACTGTAGTTCAGCACCCTTACTGGTCAAAAGGAAAAATTGTTTAGGTCAAAATAATCTGGCTTGATGCTTATACATTCCTTTCACCTGTGTGTGAAGAATATAACAGTGTTTGGTTTGTGTGTGTGCTTTGTATGTCACTAAATGATATCACTAATCAACTCTAATAGCTTTTTAGACATCTTGCCAAATTGTGAGGGTGTAAATATAAGTATAGGAGAAGTCTCTGAGCACAGCACCTTAGAATGGAGGTTAAAAAAAAAAAATTGTGATTTCATAAGAAACTTAATTCTGTTAATAAGCTGTCCCAGTCTCCACACTTGCAATTATGATCTCCCAAAACTTCAATTCCCATGACTGAGAATATAAACCTTAGTTACTGTTATTCAATGTGAATTAAGGGTTCTTATTATGTCTCTTTGTCATCTGACTTCTAATTACTTATCTAGCAGCACTGAAAGCTGTGGGCTTGTCTTCCAGCTGAGAAGGGGAAAGCATTGCTTTGAATTCATTTGCGTTAATCTGGGATGCTTATGGAAGAAACATTTCTAATCGTTTTTCAGGGGAGAAATTAGTTTTTCACACAGACCTGTGCTCCTGCCTTGTTTAAATGTGTATGTCTGCAAGTGCAGGTGTTTCTCAGTCCTGGTTGTTTCAAAGTAAAGTATCAGGAACTTTTCCTTCTGCTTTCCTGAAAAAAGTCTTGAGCCTCTGAGTAGGGACCCACTAGAAAATGTCAGGGTATAAATAATTTTCCTGAAATGCTACAAGTGGTCTTGGACACTTAGGACCATTGTGGGGTTTAAGTTCAATTGACTCTGTTTGTGTACCTTCTTACTTGGAAAGCCAGAAGCATATGGTGATGTTTGCCTTGGCTGTGCTAAGACAAAAAAGCAATGTGGCTCCTGTGTGTATGTGAAAGATTAAAACACCAAAACAGTAGAAGGATATAGAATATTTCTGTGGGAAATGAAAGGATTAAATAGGCAAACAAAATTTTACATAGGAAAGAAGAATACTTACTGGAATATATGGCCTTGGGATTAAATGTTTCATATTACTCTCTACATCTCTGAAGACTGAATCGCACAAATGAAATTAGCACAGTGCAGCCTAGCAGACATCCTGACGCAGATTAGCTAAAAGCCTTTTCTATGTTTTCTGTATGATTCCAGACCTGTGTTTGGCAATTTTATTACCAGGTCTACAAAAAGTGAAATGCGCGCATGTGTGCTGGATCCTCCATATTGAAGCTTTGTGTAGCCATTTCTCTAGATGCTCCTGTAGCGTGCTCTTGTAGACCTCATCCCATGTGTGTGTCCCACCCACGCAGCCAGCACCCTTGTGCTGACTGAAGCTGTGGTGGTGGGTTTTGTTGCTCAGAACAGCGTCACCTTGTGGTATGACCATCTGTCAGGTGCCATCGCTCTGACCTGATCCTGGAGGGAGTAAGAACTGATCAATTACTAGTTATTAGCAACTCTGACGTGCACCTTTAGAAAAGAGCAGATGGTTTTTGCTGGGTTAGGGTATCAGCTATCACCTGCTATTGCAGCAGCGGTGGGAAGAGGCAGCCCAGGCAGGCAGCAGCTCCCAGCAGCCCCCTCCCTGGCCACCCAGCCTGCGAAGAGCAGCAGGGCATTGCAACCCTCCCGCTCCGCAGGCAATTCCCAGCCATGGCCTCGTTCCTGGGAAATAGTTGCAAGTTTCAGGAGCAAGCGTGTGTTTGGGGTTCTTTTAAACATAAAAAAGCTAGCTCCTCTCATTCTAGGACCAATTAAGCTGGCTCTCTTTTTAGTTGTATTCCAGTGTTTGCATGGTTTCATAGTGGTTACCATGAACAGCTTGTGACTTGATCTCCTTTCACTATTGCTCCATCCTTTTTTTCTCTCCCTAATTAACCATCACTACCTCCTGTTTCCCTGTATATACTTTTACATTTCTTCTTATCCTTACTTTTCAGGGTGACTGTGTATGGTGTTACTTATTGTAACCAAAATAAAAGAATGAAACCATAATACAATCCTATACAAACAACCTATATTTAAGATAATCGTTATTATCTTAGATATTAAGGATTCCCACGCAAAGAAACCAAAGGAAAGCAAAACCAAAACCCAAACTCACCACCAAGAACAAATGCAAGTGTCTTTTCCTTAGGCCTATAAATAGCTCCTCTGTGACCTGTAGCTATCCTAAATAAATGTGCAACCTGAAGAGCATGTATTTATTTAACTTGATGATTTCTCTGCTGAAAGTGGAAGTGCTTAGAAGAGAAAATCTGGGATCTGTCAGACTGCAATCTGAACAGAAATTTTATAAATGTTTCCAGAAACAGAAACATTTGTGGTAATGATAGCTCTTGTAATATATCATGCTTTTGGTTATACCAAGTGTTCTTTCCTTTACGTGTGATGAAAGCTGGCTGCGCTGGGGAGAGAGGTCTCCCTGGGTCAGGTGCCACATGCCAAAGAGCCTGACTTTCATTTTTGTCAAACTCAGAGCCATTTCAAGCTGTACTGCAGCACTGCTAAAGATGGGGGAAGTGACTGAATGGCTTGCAAGCACAAAGATATTCAGCATTACATGCCTGTTTTATTACTCCTTCCAGCTTGCTTTCCTGCTGATTTTTAACTTGTAAGCAAGCTATCTCAATAAATTAAGTTATGTCAGCTGTCAGGCTGACTCTGATATACAGTAAGTGTGACATTTTCCAAGGCTCAATTCTGCAGTAGGAAAGAGCTGTTGCACACTGCTGTTAATTGCAGGGCCCCTTCCATCCCCTCACTTGGGTACCGGCCATCGCTTTACCCTAAACCAGTCAGTCTCCATCTGCTGGTTTCTGTATGTCTCCACTGTTGTTCATTTTCTAGCTCTCCATGAGTTCGACTGGTCCTTGATTCCCCTGGCACTAGAATAGGAGCAGCAAAACATCAGCGATGGCATGTTCATCACTGACAGAGAGAATATTATTTCAAATGTCGTAGCATTTTTGTAATCTAGAGGAAATGAATGAGAGACAGAAAAGCTTCTCTTCCCTCAGGCATGCTTGTAATTTGATGCGGGTCTTGGTCAATACAACACACAAACATAGGTGGTGAAGATTTCCTTCAAAGGTTGCTGTTCAATGCTAACTTCTGCTTAGAAGGTGAAGAAAAAGAGAATGGAAGAATTTTAACTAGCACAGAGTTCAATCAGAG
Source organism: Pandion haliaetus (assembly GCA_013401275.1). Taxonomy (NCBI): domain Eukaryota; kingdom Metazoa; phylum Chordata; class Aves; order Accipitriformes; family Pandionidae; genus Pandion; species Pandion haliaetus. The sequence continues at coordinate 71,005 of VYZV01016395.1, forward strand.
GACTTCAGCTGTTTTTAAGATACTCTCCCGGGTTTTCACCCAGTTTACCGTCATGCCTCCAGAGGGAGAGGTAGTGAGGGGGAAGGAGCCCTTGTTGGCCAGGAATGGGGTGATTAATGGAGCCTTGCCATGGTACAGGGCAACTGGCAAGAGGGAGGGGGGAGACAGAGGCCAAATTTTCAGCAGGTTTGTGAAAGGCAGAACTGTTCTGTTGATGTATGTCCCTCTTATCACCTAAGGACAATGTTAAGTTTGAATTCAGCTCTGGCAAACATTGTTCTTCTCTTTTGTGCTCTAGATGCTGAAGCTTGTGTTTATTTACTGTGGTTTGGACTGTGGAGAGGCAATTAAGTGAATGCCCTTTGGTTTGGGAAAGGAGGAAAGAGAAGTAGTAAGTGCATTTAAAACAAAGATTTCTATAAGTAGCAAAGTTAATTAAATGTTTTCCTGTGCTTTAGTGTCTTGAGGTCAGTCTCCTGAGTGGGCTCTTTGATGAGCAAGGATGTGCTCTCATAATGGTACTCTTTTGATGGAGGCATTAGTATAGTTTGCATCCTCCAGCTAACTCCTGTTTTCAGGAAACCTGAAGAAACTGTCCAGGATTGAAGTTACTGAGTTTAAAAACTGCTAGAGAATACACTAAAGACTGAGATCTAAAGCTAGGAGATTTTTGTACTCACAAGTAATAGTTATGAAATGAAACTAAAAATAAAAGAAAAAAAACACAAATGCATTGTTCAAGGCCACCACAGCCTGCTTTCTTGCAGTTAGTTGTCTGGGATCTGCTGCCTCTCACAACTACAGCTTGCTGTGAACTTCCAGCTTGTCACAAGCATTAAACAAGCATTTGTTTTATAGTAAGCTGGAAGGCTTCTGGGAATAAGTGAACAGCTCCAGCCAAAGCTGAGTCAGAAAAATCTGGCAAACTTGCATGAGGATGCTCTGCAATAGGCATGTTTAAAAACCTTAGGCAGTTCTGATGCCACTGAGGGGTACTTTTTAAGAGGAATATATATAAATTCAACACATTTACATCCTCTTTCATGATAATTAAACCTTTATTACTGTTAAACATTTTTTTAAAGGATATCCAGGTTACAGGCAAAAGTGCTACTGGAATCTTTATCTCACTATAAAACTTTTAAGTAATTTTACTCTGATTTTAACTGTTCTAGTTGATTGTTAGAGACAGTAAAAGATTCACCTTTTGAGACAGGTGGCATTTGACCCATCTATCCCTCAGGGAGAAGAAAGCTGTTGACTGGCAAGCTTGAAACAGGAGTTGAAAACTCTCACATCAAAATGCTCAGTACAGCCTCAGAAATTAGGATGATTTTGTTAAACATCTGAATGGCCTTATTGGAGGAGAAGGGCCAGAGTCACTGAAGTTAATCTTTTCAAGGGGGTTCTTTTCTCAAGTGTCAGTCATAATTGTCTGCATTTCCACTGTACTAAGAAGGTGAACACTTTGACACGATACACTGTTGGTTGTGTCCTTCGTATTACAGTCACTGGTGTATTGCCAATGGTTTCCCATATAATCAACTGAGACACACCTAGTCAGGCTCATGGTGTATTCCAGATGTCAGTGGCTAAATCCATGTTGCAAGTATGTTTGTTTTTTAATTACTAGTTGGTACTCCTTTCTTTCTTTGTTATTTATATCTCCAGGTTTTCTTGGTGAGAAAGATATTTGTGTGAATAAAAGTGATTGATGTTTTATCTTTCTGTGTAATTTTAAGTTCTTTTCCTTCCTCTCAGTCTTTATCTGCAGTGAATGTGTTGTCCTATAGCACAGTGAAGACTAGGCACATTTGTCTTGAATATGTCTGTCCCTGGTGATTGACATGAAAGGGAGCATGGTGTATGTGAGGCTATAGCATGAGCTGAATGGAAGTAGGTGGTTTAAGATATGCAGTGGTGTATCCTAAGATGCACAAGTCGCATACATTTAATAGCTGCCTATGGAGCTGCAGAAGAAGGTGTCACAAACCATCTGTGGGACAGCCAGACCCTGTGGGCAGTGTTACAGCAGTCTGTCTGCAGCACTGTGGATGCTGAAGTCCAAAGAGAGGTGGCATAAATGCTTCAAGACCAAAACATCATCAAAATATGTGCAAATTATTTAAAACATTGTGAAGACTTGTACTGAAGAAAGATGTTAGTGTTCAGGGAAGTTTCTAACCTGTTAGTTACTTTTGATAGATTCCTTACTCTAAATGCTGGCAAAAACTTTTTGTAAGGTATTACTTATCTACAAAAAGCCCAGACTAAACAGGAGTTAGCCTTATTGCTAAGATCAAAGTTAATGGACATTAAATATGAATTTAAATAAATCTGAATTAAATATGAAATCTGATGATCTGGAGACAGTACTAAAAATGGAATGAAGAGAAGAAAATTACAAAATTTGCAAAGGGGGATGATTTAAAATGACTGTGCAGGTACAGGCATTTATGGAAATACAAAGGCTTCTGCTAAGTAAAAGGGCAGGTGTAAAAACAAAATAAATAGATAGAAACTAATGTCATTCTGCTTTGTGTGCTACCCAGAGTTTATGTGCAAATACTCTGGTGGCAGAAAGGCACCCCATGTTCTGAGGGCTACTGGCCTTGCAGGGCAGGAGGAAGCTGGGAGTGGATCCCATATACCTGGTGATCAACGGTGAAGATAATAAAAAGGTGCCATAAAGAAAGGAAACATAGTAAATACAGAAGAAATAAGGACCAGTATTGAGCCCAAAGAGTATTCAAGGTGGAAAGGACAAAAAATATAGCAAGGAATTCCACTAGAAATGAAAGGGTCGCTGTTGGGTAAACCTTATTTCAAACAATAGCACTCTTCAAAATTGATCAATTAGTCAGTTACTCCAAAGTAGTTATTTACATGATTCCCTGATTTCTCTATCCATACCAAGGATGTTCTGAAAAAGGGACAAAAACTCCTATTGCTGAAATTTTGGGAAGTAAGAATCCTAAAATGAATATGTAGAGAAGTTCCTTTTACTCTTTGTATGGAGAAGGCAGTGGCTGACAGGAGGGGGCTTACAAGACCTGGACATGGGTTAATATTATGCTAGGAGAAATTGTTGTATGTAGTTGTAAATTCAGTCTGCTTCACTGTGTATCACTTTCAGTGATAACTCACTGACAAAGGGCAAGATGCTTTGGATGTAAGAATAAAGCCATGGATTTAATTCTACCTCAGGTCACTGGTATTGTTACAAACTGTTCCCCCTGCCCACCTCCCTCCTAATGCAGCTAGGGATTAGCTGTAAGCAAATGCTGTTGTCCGATCAGTACTGTTCTGTGATCTATGCAAAACAAGCTGTGACCTTAACACAGCTCTTACTGAACAGGTGTCTGCTTTGAGTGATTATTGAAAACCCAAACTGAAATGGTGCTCATTTAGCATTTTTGTCATTTCAGCTAGTTCATCAAAATGCTGACATTTCATCAAAATGGTCAAATGAGGATGAAGGGGTTGAGTCCCTGATGGTAGAAGTAACCTGTCTATTCAGTAACCTCTGCTGTTGGAAGTGCCTGGGCAGAACAGTAGTAGGGTACTTGAACTTGCACTGCTAATTAAACCTGGCCCTGGGATCTAAACCAAGGAAGAGAAAGTAGCCTTCTTTTGGACAAGGACATTCCCTTTCTTTACTTGAATTTAGTTTCAGATATATCATTACCAAATGCTGAACATGAGATCTCCCTTCCACTCCTGTACCTATAAATTACAGAGTGGTAGTTAGTAGAATTCCTCAGGGCACAAGAGCTAAGGCTGCATGGCGCACGCACTTGAGGCTTCTGTGGCCGCATTTGCAAACAATAAATGTTGTGGTTTTATCTTGCTTCCCTTGGGGAGCACTTTTTGTGTAATCTGGTTAAATGGTACAAGGATTATAAGTGAGTGCCTGTGTGTCTGTGTATAAATACATACCCACAATTTATCCCCAGGCAGAAATACGAATAAATCGTTAAAGGTCAACAGTTGCCTTGCTGCTGAGCCATTAGTAAGAGGCTCTCTTCTGATGAGCCAAAGAATTACGCTTCCTTAGTTACCTTCACTCAGATACATTATCTGAATGTGACTGCAAAGTCCTCTTGAAGTTAGTTAAGGTGCTGATGTATCTTAAGGACATGTGTCGTGGTTTCAGGTCAGCTCAGTCGGTAACAAAGCACCACGAAGCCGCTCACTCACCCCCCACCCCCGCGCCTGGCTACGTTGGGATGAGGAGAAAAAAAAAAACAGACAAAAGGAGGGCTTGTGGGTCGAGACAAGGACTGGGAGGGATCACTCCCCACTTATGGTCACGGGCAAAAGACAGGCTCAACTTGGGGAAGAAACAAAATCAATTTAATTTACTACAAATCAAAACAGAAACAAAACACAAGGGTATTAGGAAGGGAAAACCAAACGTAAGAACAACCTCCCCCCACCCCTCC
>VYZV01016395.1:86340-99694 GCA_013401275.1 Pandion haliaetus
ATGTGGTGGAGTACCGCCGCGGGGAGTGCGGGATGGCGGCGGCGGACCGTGCCGGGGGCTGGCAGGGTTCGGCCGAGGGGCCGAGAAGGCGCTCCTCTCTCTCTCACTAGCCGGGCTGGGTCTCTCCCTGCCGGGCAGCTTAGCGGCGAGGCACGCGTTTCTCTCCCGGAAAGTTACTTAAACCTGCGGGCTTGCCCGGCGGGGGGGGAGCCCTCGGTGCGGGGCTGAGGTGGTCGGGCAGCGCGGGGCCGCCGTCCGCTGCCCGGGCTGCCCCGGAGCGCTGCCGGCGGTCTGCGCGGTGCCTGTCACAAGTCTCTGGGAGCCACTCAAGTCTCTCCCGACGCACAGCTTCTAACTGCTAAAACTGTTAGCTGTCTCACAGGAAGGTCGAAATCGCTAGTTGTTCGCCGGTGCTTTTCTTAGCTAAATGGTCCTTTTGGACGGTCGAGGTTCGGGATCTTTGTGTGTCTTCTGAGAACTGCCCAGGTCACAGAAGGCTTTTGGCATCGGCACATCCTTTTGACCAGGAGCACAGGCCAGATGGGTCGGGCTCCAGAGCCCTGGTCCTCCAAGCCGGGATGGTCTCCTGAGCGGTAAGAAGTCGTGCCTCGACCAAGCGTCTAGTTTCCAAGCCTAGGATTAGGTGATAATTACAGCATTTTGTGCAATTTGAAATGATCTTTTTTTTTTTTAATGGAGTGTGGTTTACATGTTACAGTTTTGTGGTTTGTTTTTTTGTTTTTTTTTGGTTTTTTTTTGCATTGAGGAGTGCCTGGTGGTAGTTGTTCCATTTGTAATAGCAGTGTTTACGTTTTACTAAGTATGAAATGAAATGGTGGCAAGAGCCCACAAGGGCTGTAGCTGTACGAACGGGTCTTTGGGTCTATTTTATGTGATGTTTGATAGGAAACTTCTGGATACTGCTCAACACCACGACTGATTACAGATGTCTTAAGATGGCTAATTTTTAAAAGAAACTGCTGCAGTTAGTTAATCAAGTTTATTGTATAGAAGACTGAGTGAGGCTTTTTCTGAAACTAATGAGACTTTTGATGACTTTGAAGCTGTGAAGTAGAACATCTGAAGTATTGGAAGTAGTGGGTTTTTCATCCCTTATAGCCAAAAAGTTGGGGGTTTTTTTTGGTTTTTTTTGTAATTAAATTGATTACTTCTAGTAACTAATGTTTATTGGAAAGCTTAATTAGGCATTTAATTTGTTGGAAGTACAGGTGCTCATGAATCAGTGCTGCATTGTCAAGAGTTTTCCATGAGTTAAATTAAAACAATCGATTTCATCTTAGATGTGTATGTGCCACAGGGAAGGATTATTTAGAGAAGGCAGTGGCCAAAAGTGGTTTAATCAGTGTTCCTTGCAATCTCTGACATAATCCAAAGTACCTTTCTGCAGTTCACATTTTGTTTTACTGAGCAACCCTGATATTTTGGGGTATTGTTACTGTTGGCATTACCTTTTTTGGCCTACTCTTGTTTCCTGGTCGTGCAGAAAATATTTATAGCTGGAACATAGAAAAAAGATCCCCCCTGTCTCTGCTGCTTGCAGAGTGGTGTAGGAGTCCATCCCTCAGACTTGTCTCTCTCTTTGACCATAAGCTCTACAGCTGGCAGAAGATGTAGTATCACTGAGGTAGTGATATGATAGTGCAGAAGATCGGAAGCAATTTCTTTTGTGTCTGACAAAACTGATGGAGAGTTTCTTCATCTCTTTTGTGTCTGACTTTCCTTCTTTGCTGTCGTGGTTTCAGGTCAGCTCAGTCGGTAACAAAGCACCACGAAGCCGCTCACTCACCCCCCACCCCCTCGCCTGGCTACGTTGGGATGAGGAGAAAAAAAAAACAGACAAAAGGCAGGCTTGTGGGTCGAGACAAGGACTGGGAGGGATCACTCCCCACTTATGGGCACGGGCAAAAGACAGGCTCAACTTGGGGAAGAAAGAAAATCAATTTAATTTACTACAAATCAAAACAGAAACAAAACACAAGGGTATTAGGAAGGGAAACCAAACATCAGAACAACCTCCCCCCACCCCTCCCGCCTTCCCGGCTCAGTTCACTATCGATGCCTTCTACCTCCTCCCCCCGGCGGCGCAGGGGAATCGGGGATGGGGGTTGAGTCAGCTCGCCACACATCGTCGTTGCCGCTTCTTTCCTCAGGGGGAAGATTCCTCTCTCGTTCCCTGCTCCAACGTGGTTCCTTTCCGCGGGCTGCAGTTCCTCACAAACTTCCCTGGCGCGGATCCTTTCCGCGGGCTTCAGTTCTTCCCGAACTTCCCTGGCGCGGGTCGTTTCCGCGGGCTGCTCTCCAGTCTCACACTGCTTCAGCGCGGTTTTTACCATGGGGTTACGGCCACCTTCGGGAGCTTCCGCTCCACCGTTCACCCCCCTGGGCTGCAGGGCCATCAGCCTCCTCAGGCTCCTCCTCCTCCCCCTCCACTTCCATGATTCCAGTGTCGGCAGCGATGTTCCTCTCAGGTTTCCCCCCCCCACTACCGGTTCCCCTTCTTAAATATGTTTCCCAGAGGCGCTACCACCGTCACTCCCCGCCTAGAGGCGGGTCCGACATTTTGGCGCGCGGGTCCGACATTTTGGGGCAGCGACTTCTTCCAGCAACTTCCTAAAGGGGCCGCCTCTGTAGCCCCCCTCCCCTGCCACCAAGGGAAAACCGCGCCACACAAACCCATAACATTTGCAAATGACCAAAACGACAGAGAATGAGGTGGTATTTTGGAGAGATCAGTGAGGCTTATAAAAGTAAAGCATTATTAGTGTAATTACTTGTGTGTCTCCTAAACATACCCTTTAAGAAAAACAAAACCAGATGGTAACCGAAATAGCAAGCAGTGCTAAAATTGCTGAACAGGTGTAATGAAGGAAAACCAAATGTGGTGAAACATTTGCAATACAAGGAAATTAATCTAGAAGTCATGAAACATACTACAAGAAGTGTAATGGTTGGTTAGGAATTTAATTTTAGGGCCGAGAGTTCTGTTTTATTCCTAGTGAGCATTTCTACTGGTGTTTTTCTGGCTGCCAGTGGAAGAATCAAATTAACTACTTCACACACTGGAAGAATCTCCTAACCCTTAGTGAGTACCTATTGAGAACGTACAATTCCTACCATGGTAACGAGTTCTGAATGTGCCTTACCCATCAGCTCCACAAAGCTTGTCAGAAATCTAGAGCTTTATGTTTTTGGGTGGAGGAAAAAAAAAAAAGTACCGAGACAGCTTCCATGTTACTGTTTGTCATTGTGTTCTTGTGATATGAAAAAATGTGATGTACTGCTGTAAGTACAGCTTTGCCACACTTTTGCACTTTTAAGTGCAACCTAAAATACTGCATGGGTAGTCTGATTCCTGATTCTGACACTGAGTCACTGAGTAAAGTTGGGAAGATCACAGTGGAAGTGTTTATCCAGATGTTAAGTAAGGTAACTTACCTCATGTTGATGGTTTAAGAATGAAAGTGAATTGCTTGAGTGAAATAGCACTGTGGAGCAATTCCTGTTGTTCACCATTCAGAAATGTCAGACCTTTTAGCACTAGAGTGAATCCATAGGCTAAGACTGACCAGGAACAAGGAAGTGAAGCCTAGAAAAGAAGAACCTTTGCAGGTCAAGTTAACCTCAGCTCCCGTGCCTTCCATACAGTGGGCTCAAATACAGGACTGAATGTAACCAGAAGTTACCAGATCCTCATGGGAGTCTTTATTGTGTCAGCTGCACAGCTGAGCTACTGATGAAGAACCTTCTCTTGGAAAATCCCTCTTGGTGGAGACTCTCCAGCCATGAAGGAAGATGTGTGTGATAGGAGAGGCTGGGGACAGGGAGTGAGTTAGTGGTTCAGGCTTTTTTTTGTTTTGTTAGGATTTTTTTGTTTGTTTGTTGTTGTTTCGTTGTTGCTGCTGGTTTTTGTTTGTTTGTTTCTTCTGGCCTTAGTACCTTTGTGGCTGGAAGGTGAGAAGCAAGCCAGGTGACTGTACAGCCCCTCTGATGGTCTGTTCGGACCCTGCTTAATTGTTTCTTACACAGCAGGCCTGTAACAGGGATTAGCATATAAGTATTTGCAGGTGTTTAGCAGCAATTTATTTTAGTGAGGGGTAGAGTATAAAGTGGGGGGAAGCAAACATCCTGGAAATGTCAAAGCTATCAAAGTTTTGGCAGGCCAATGTCCCCAAAGTGAGGCCTGCCATTTGATGATGAATGAAAACTGAGTTTCAGAAAAACAGCCTGGAAAATGATGTTTTGCACCTGGGGAGAGAGCAGTCTGCTACCCTGCTCCTTGCAACACCCCTAGCACTCCTATCAGAGAGTACTTCATTGTATTTGTTTTGGCTTTTAAAATTAATCCTTTAGTGCTGTGCTTGGAATGGCAGAATAAACATAATAAGCTACATCTAATAAATGAGAGAGTGGGGAGGTTTTCTTATGTTTCAAGTGTCTTTATGGCAGCATGGGAGAGTCTGCAGTGATAATGATAATGCCCTTTGTGTGTGTAAGTGCCCTCTCTCCCTTTTTTCCCCCCACTTGATTTGGTAGTCTCCTGTATTGATATATTTCACCATGTGACTGTGCTTTTAAAGTTGCTAATTTTTTTTCATAGTTTAAGAATATAACTGGACTTGCACACTCAGGACTTCTTAAGTTCAGGAAGGGGGTATAGCTGTTCTGTGCTTGATGTATTAAGGCAGAATTTCCATAGCCTGCAGGGTCTAGTGATCTGCCTGTGATAGGAAATTAACATTGCCTTGCTTCATACGAACTAGGTGTTCACCTTTCTTTTTTCTTTTTCTTTTTTTTTTCCTGCCCATGCTACTGTCTAATTACCCTGCAGGTACAGACCTGTGTGATAACAGAATTGAGATAATGAATTGCTTGAGGCATAGGTTGACAGATTGATTTGCAGTGGACAGGTGTGTTGACGCAGCCTACTTCCAGTGCACTTCCACTGGAAAAGATCTGAGGAAATGAAGCAGCCTTGGAGACAGAGGAAGGGAAGATGCTGTTATGTCTTTGTAGCTCCTTAAGCTACATAGACACTCTTAGCTCTGGGGGTGGCAGAAGGAGGATGCTAATCCATTTAGGAATGTATTTATTTGTGATTTGGGGGAATGAGAAAGAGCAGTCTATTAGGTTTACGTATTCAGGAGGTGCTTCTAGAGCGTAGCTTTTTAATTTAATCTATCAGTCTTGCATTGGTTCACTGAAAGACAAAGCTGGTGGTGATATTTTTTAAGCCTTTACCACAGAAACAAACAAAAAAATGTAGAGTTGAGGTCATCTTTTTTCCTCCCAGTTTGTTGAAAGCTGTGTGCTTGTGGACAGTGTGAAAAAGAGAGTGATCATGACTTTCACCTGCAGACATGTGTTTCCTTTCAATTCAAATGCTGTATTTTTATTTTTCTTTTTTCTTGAAGGAGGTAATTTTAGTTGGGTAAGCTGTGGAATCCTGCAATGTAAGTGAATGTGTAGTTCTTCCTTGTGTTGAAAAAAATCATTAGACCTTATATAAAACTTTCAATGTACCATCCTGCCCTCTTGTCCCTTGCCTACCATTTCTCAGACTGTTTTGTAAGCCTGTTCCGACTGATCAGTAAAGTGTATTTACAGCTGTCTTTAGCTGAAGTAAAATGGGTTGGCTGCCTTCTTCCACAGGTCTTTCTGTACTTGCCCTTTTCCTGCAGCTCATTTGAGAAGGTAAGGTGAAAAAAGAAGCCACTAACATGTAATTTGATGAGGGCTGTTTACATTTGTGTAATACTGTCTTGTTGGATATGAGGGTCTCTGCAGAAATATTTTCTCTAGCAGTGTTTCTTTGCGCCAATAAAATAAAGCATGTTGTACCTTTTCTTTCAGCATGAAAATATCTCCACAAAAACTTCAGGTTTTTACAAGGCTTCTTGATTGCCAAATTAGGACGCTTTTGTGTCCTAATCACCCATATTCATCCCGATTAATACATTTTGAGGCTTTTTTCTCCCCTCAGGTTTCTGTATCTTTTGAGTGATTCAGCAGGTGGCTGCAGTTGAAAGCAGTCCAGAGGACACTTCCATCTGACTTGCCACCTTTTGTCCAGAGGGGATGAGGAGGGCCCAGACATCTGTGTGCCACTTCCCGCACCTCCTTCCAGCCTGCTGGTCAGTGTCAGGTTTCTGCTGTGCTGCTTGTCCTTGCAGAAGCGGCTGCCTCCTCTTCCTCCTGTCCTTTGGCAGCTGCAGTGTCAGTAGCTCAGTCCTCTGTGCTGGCTAGCATAAGTCCTCCTGTTGCAGGGCAGCAGCTGGGTTTGTAGTGGCCAGGGGAGATGACTTTTTGCCATCAGGCAGAAAAGCTGATAGTTGGGAGGGTGGGGGGAATTGAGGGCATCCCACTGGGAAGGAAGGAGGGGGGGAAAGTTGGTTTTCGGATCTGAGACTAGACCATTGTAGTAAATAATCCAGTATTCATGGAGTCAGGAAGAGACAGGTACTGCAGCACTGTGTTTGGGGTGCTCATCTGCAATGTGGGAGTAAAGGAGAACAGGAGCTTGAACCTGAGCCTTCTGCATCACAGGAGAGTGTACTTACTGGCTTAGGGGTCCTATGGTCTTCCCTCTTCGTATGCTGTGCATGCAGGCTCTCCCCTTCCTGCTTTAGTGCTTTAGTATGAGGTGGAATTGCCGTACCAGGATAGACTGAGAGGTGCTCTGGCCAGGCGTGGCTGAAGCATTCCTGGCTGTTTGATATCAACCATAAGCTAATGGATTACTCCATTAGAGGTTTCTTCTGGAGGCGGGGTGGTTTGTAATACCTAGCTCTAGGAGCATTAGGCTCTGTACTACATTGTGGGCCTCCTTGTTTTCTGCCCTTCCCGGGGCTAGTGAAGAGGGAGGTGTGTTCTGTCCTCCACAGCCTTATATGAGTTTTCCCCAAATCGTGAAGGAGTTAGTCATGGAAACCCAACTTGTGCACATCCAAGCTTTTTTTTTGTCTAGCTTTAATGATTAATAGGTGATAGTGGTTTGTTACAGGATACTTTCCTAGCAATCAGTGTCCTGAAGATAGTAACTATGAGAGCAAAGAATATCTTTGTGGGTATTGTGTGCTTGTACATCTGGGAACCTGTGATTTCCTGAACATATGTGTTAGGTTTTGTTTACCTGGTGTATCTGAGCCTTTCTATAGTGTTTGCAATCCAAATGTAATTTTTTATGAATTGTTGACATGCACTTTTGCCAGGTTATGGGTAATTTGCCCTTTTCTTTTTTTTTTTTTTCTTTTGTTATATATATATATGAAGAAACTTCAGCTGCCTGGATTTTGGTAACAAACTGTTCCCTTTGGGTTTGATGAAGGAGTTGTTTTCTGATTTTAGTTCATAAACACACAGCCTGTTGCTATGGTCAAGAAGTGAGAGCCTGGAACCTGACTAGGTCTATGGTTAAATTAATAGCTGTTGATTTTAGTGTGTAATCAATTTAATTTGTGTTTGAAAAACCTCTGAAAACACTTCCTTATGAGCACAAGGTATCTCACTAATTAAAAATAACCCTTTCCTGAGGTGTGCTCTTTTTTGCAGTCATTCACCTATTCTTGCAGCTGTCAGCAACTCTCAGCCTTCAGAATTATTTTTATTTTCAGTTGAGCCAGATTTGATTTGGAAGATGGAAAGTCAAGTACAATTTGTGACCTCTTACTGCAGCTTCTGGGAAACCTGGTGTTTCCAGTGACGGTTTCAATAGATTAGGGTGTTTAGGATCAAACTCTGGGGGAGGATGCATGTTTTTAGTAGTAGACTAGATTTTAAGTAATAAATTTTTAGATTGGTAGATCTCAGTCAAAACACTGAGATTTATTATCAGTCTGTTTCTTAAAATTCCTCTCTGCTTTCTCCTGTCTAGTCCAAATACTGGATTTTTTTTTGAGCTGTAAGGTTATAAACATCTAAAAACTGCTATTCTATTTTAGCTGCTCTTGCTCTTTGATTATGGTTTGTTGAAAACAAAATTATATTTTTCAAATATCAGCAATATACCTGTTTTAGAAGTGCACCTTCGGTCCATAAGCAAAATATGACAAGCAAATATTGGTAAGTCTCATACACTTTCTTTACAAGTTATAACTCTGGAAAGAAGTGACTGATAATTCTATAGTTGTTTTCAAAAAAGAGTTCCATGTTTTGTGCTTTTCCTAACCTTGCAGGTGTTCCCTTTCAGCAGATACTCAGCAGTTGCCTTGCTGCAGCTTGAATCCAGCTGTTATGCATTATGTGGAGAACTTTTCATGTTCTGCAGTATTTTTATGGATGCCAGTATTCCTCTATTAGTCTTATTTCTTTCTGTCTTACATACTGTTGTTACTTAAAATATTTTGGAGTTACCCTGCCGCTCCTTTGTCGGCTGTACAAAAGCATACTTAAGTGTGTAAGCTTGAATCTTATGTTAAGAGTCATCTGTCTATATTAAATTACTTATGTGGTTCAAGATGCATAATGATGGGGCAGGGGAAGAAATAGGTTTAATTCTGGCTGGAAATTTAATTTTCTTCCATAGAGTTCTTGCCTTTTAAGGCTTAAAAATTTTGTGTTTTCAATCTAATATTTTGCTTTTACAGCTGTGCTGCTTCATCGGATATGCTTCATTTGTGATATTGCCCCTCACCCCCCTTGGTAAACACTGGACTTTTCTCCAGGTAGTGGCTTTCCTGAAATACAATGGTTTCATTGTTAGATTTGATGAAATGCATCATGGGATTTGTAGTTCTCTCTAAAGAAACTGATCTTTAGAGAAATTATGCCAGAAGCCAGCTAGAACTCCATCTCCCAGGAGGCACAAGAGTAGCGTGCCAAAATCTTTTGGCTTTTGTTGTGAGTATTCTTTTGTCAAATACCTGGTTTCTCTGCTGTGCAAAGGTACTTTGGAGAAAACAGTAACTTTTAAAAATGCAGTTATAACTTATTTCTGTGTCACTGAAACACTTCGACTGTTTCCTGTGTGTGTGCATGTTGTTACTCTGTTTTATTTTGAAATGCTGATGCTCATTCTGTCCTGAAGAGATAATAGCTGTTCTTTTTGTACATTAGGGGCATAAAGCTTGTCAACAAGCTGACCTTTCCTGAAACCTAGGGACTAGGTCATGTGGCACCCCAGCTTTGATTATGGCCTGCAGGAGAGTGTGTGCTACTCCCCAAGAAAGAAAATTTGGGATCTAATTGGGAAAGAGTGGCTGTGTTCAGCTGTGGCATCTGGAATCTACAACTACAGAACAGTGCTTCTGGGGAAAACCAGGACTGAAATGTTGACTCATAGTCTAGTTTAAGATAATAGTATGAAAATAGTCAGTGATAGTGTGGTTAAAGAAACATGTTGCCAGAAGGAACTGATAAGTAATCAGAAGCATCACTGAGAATTGTTTTTAAATTGCTTGTGCTCATTTGAGATGGGGAAATCACCTTGTCATCCCTAGCTTAATGAATTAACACTTCATATAAACACTGAATTGAGCTGGTTAGTGCCTTACATGTGTGCTTTTAAGTGAAACTGTGTTCTCTGCAGGTGTGAGATTTTATGAAAATGTAATTATTCTGCTTAATAGAAAACATGGTTAGACTGAGCTAGTATTATTCGTTTCATGGCTCTTCTTCCTTCCAAATTTTTTTTTTTAGTTGGTTTTATTTTGTTTTTAAAGAACATGGTGACTACTGCTTGGGGCACAGGACTGAAGTTTAAGCAAAACAGACTTTACTGTTACACGTTCTCTGTGTCACCGACTCATGCTGATATTATCATCAGTAACATATCTTGAAATGTAAGGTGATACACAGTGAGAAAGTTTGACACTTAACCTCATTGGGATCCATTTTCTGTCTTTTTGGAGGTGATAATTGTTCCTACCTTTTGCAGAGCAATTTCAGGTTCTCAGGTGCTGTCTGTGCAGTGATGCCTGCTGTTGCTTAACGAGGTGGAGTTGTGCATCCTGTGCATAGAGCAGGGCTGTGGGTGTTGCTGCTGCGGGAGAGCAGGAAGGGAAGTGTTCTGCCCACTGGCAGCCCAATGAAGTGTGCTGCTTGGGGTGTGGGCAGTTCTGCTAATAGGGGTGGGCAAGCTCCTAACAGGCAGAAAGCCCTCATGTTTCCTTTTAAGCTTGGAGTTTAGGAAGAGCTGAGAGCTGGAGAGCCTTGTCACTCTTGAGAATCAGACCCTTGCCAGTGGTAAAACGCAGTTTCTCTTTCCTGATGGCACTTTGATGAGCTTTGAGTCGTGTTCCTCTGCTTTCACCTTCCATTCTGAGTATTGTGAATGTCATTTCTTTCTTGGGCATCCTGGAACAATTTCTTCTTCAAGTCTTTCAAGGAAATGGATGCTTCTTTCGTGGTTTGCTTGTAGAGGGTGCATTGCCTGTATTAACATTTTTGGGTTGTTCAGTTTACTTGCTTTGGTTTACCCATGTAGGTGCTGTTACAGTTATTTGCAGTTGCTCCCTAATGAATAAGTGCTCTGAAGACCGTTAGAGCTGAGAAGGGAAAAACATTCCAAAATAGATTAGGAGTGTTCAAACAGGCAAAATTTTTCACTTTGTTGTACTTGAAGTGATAAGAGAAATGAAGCATGTGTACAGAGCAAATCAAAGTTTTCCTATGAGTCATTAGCTATCTTTTGACAGCTCTCAGAAGAGTGGTGAGCTTTCTCCATTTATTTCTTAATGACATCAAATTGGGCACCAGTTTTACTTGTTTACCATGGCCATGAAATTTGCTGTGCATGCTAGTAGATTTAGGAGTTTCAGTTCAAGTAACTCTGACTTACTGTATTCAGAACTGAAGTTCTCCTGCATTTTCTGGAAGAAAAATGTTACACTCGTGAAGATTGAGTACAACTTCAATGTGATATGGCTGATATAATGAAGTATTTCAGGTGTAGCTGGATCTGGTAGTTAATGAAGAAATTGAATGATTGGGAAAAGCATGAATTCAGCTGACAGAGATTACAGAAATACAAACTGGGGATTTTGCAGATTTAGGCATGTTGCCTAGAGGCACAGACAATTTCCTAGGTATCGTAATTATGGCTGAGCAGCATTCAGCAAGAGAGAAGGTATTCAAGAGAGAGGTGGTCAGTGGGCAAGCAGAGATAAAATGAAAATACTGCTGCTTAAAAGCTGCATGAGAAGGCCTAGAGAAGAAAGGGAAGAGCAATTCTGGGGTGATATTTTCAACCTGCACAGGTCTTTGAATATAGAGTCCCTGGGAAATGCAACAGTTGAGATCACTTTGGGGCCACAGAGTCTACATATGCTGTTATGCATTTGTGTTGACAGAATTTAAGACTTGGCAGACCTGAGTTATGCTTAGTTTAACCCAGACTGTTCTGTACTTTAGGAGTAAAAGGAGCATTTCATGATTCTGTTTTGGCTCTTCTAGTTATTTGTCTCTTCCTAGGAATCAAGATTTAATTTTTAGAGTGATGTATTTGTAATTAATAAATTGGGGGGACATGGGGCAATGACAGATGAACTTTACACATACAGACTTCAGCAAGATACTCTGAAGAGTAATACCTTATTTGGCTATAAGGTCTATACCAGGTGGTGAAATACTTCAAGATGCCTTTTGTATTTCTCTTTGTTATTTGTAGTTGAGTAATTTTTTTTAAGGTTTGCTGTATTCTATTAGTTACCCATGTTGTAGCAACAGGATTATGATTAATTGTGAATAGTTGTATATAAATTTGTTTCCTAACCAAATGACTGAAACTTTCTAAAGGGGAAAGAGAAATATATTAGCTCACTGAAGGAAAGAACTTTTCTTCTATTAATTCTGGTGTTTGTATACACAGCAATGCTTCCAAAAATGTGATATAATTTTAGAAACCAGTCCTCTGAGTACTTCCTCCTTTATTGCTAGCTTTCTTTTGTAAGTGTAGTGAAACTGGATTAGTGCTGACATACCAAGTATGTTCATGCACAAATATATTAACCTTCTTTCCCATCTGTTACGTTATACATTACTGTGGTATCTGGACAGTTTACACGCCTTCTCAAAGTTTCTTAGCTGTACATCATCCCAGTCTTGTATCTGCATTTTAGAGATGGTGCACAGCTGCATGGAAAAACTAAGCCATTTGTCCATGTTTCCCTAGAGGTCTGTGGTGAAGCAGGGAGCTTTTGGCATTTCCAAGATCGAAATGGCGGGATGGTAGCTGAAATGGTTTGTGTGTTGGCTCCCTTTTATCTAATTTTGTGTATAGTCTCTCTGCAAAGGAGGCAGTGGCAGACTTGTGAGCAGTAATGAAATGAGAGAACTTCAAAGCCTAGGGATGGATTTAGCAGGTGGAATTTGAAAGTAAAGCCCCTGTTCCCAGTCCATCACTTCCTTCCTACTAACGCTGCCTGGCACAACTTGTGTTGTTTCATGTGTTGTCAGAGCAACTGATGTTGCTTGTCAGTGAGCCATATCTTTCTGTATGTGGCAATTTCCCAAATTATACACTCTTCAGTGTAGTAGAGCTGATGGATGTAATATGGGTGATAGCAGGATAGATTTGCTTGTAAACTCCCAGTAGCATTGCCTCCTTAATCTGGCCAGTGTTCAGATGTGGTGAGAATTGGCTGTATTAAAGTTAAGCTCTTACCAACCCCATCAGCTACTAGGTTTCCTGTTTCTAACACTTCTTGCAAAAAACAGGAATTTTGACACTTCTGTAGGAATGAAACTGGGCCATTCATGCTAACACTGAGCTTCCTTAGGCTTTTTTGGGGACGAATGTAGCTTTTTTGTCCATAGTTTAGCAGAAAAATAATCTTTTTTTTCAGGCCCTCTCCAAATCATGGTAATTTTCAGCTTGCCTAAGAGACAGATGTAGAAGAGTTTGACATCACAGATGCCCTTTTGACATCTAATTAAGGTATTGTGTAAAACACAGTTGAGCAGTGGCAGCTCAAATGTGAACAATATCCTGGAAATACTAGAAGAACTACCTGTCATAGTGCGTATATTTGCTTTTCCTAATATTTTTAGCTTCTCACGTACACTTTTTTCCTGTTAATAAAACAAATTTACTTCAAAGAGTCTGGATGATAAATACTACTTTTGCTGTTTTAGCATTTGGAAGGGACTGTCATATCTGTGTGTGATGCAGGTACCATTTCCAACCTGAACCTGCAGTGAATTTTTTTGTTGAAGCATAGTATCATGTTTGATAGACAATGGGGATAAAATTGTCTCTCAGCTATGTGCATGTCTGGGGATGGAGGGGGAAGACCATAGTCTTTCAAAGAGAAAAGGAGGGGGGTGTGTATTCTGGGGGTATCATATTAATCTGAAAGAGCTAGATGCATTCTTTGAGCTTGACTTTTTGCTCTGGGAG
>VYZV01016395.1:107428-122597 GCA_013401275.1 Pandion haliaetus
ACTTCACAGAGTCATTAATACTGTCTGTGTCAGTAGGTCCCAAGAGCGACAGTGATAGCCTGTGTTGAAATAAAGTAGTGTGCGGGGAGAGGGGGAAACTGAACTGCAGTTGCCATTTTTCCATCCTACCAAATCACCTTTAATGAAATTTTCGTGCAGACTTGGAAAGCATGTTATTTTCTACTTCTTGAAGATGTAACGTAGTGATGTTACAGAAGGCACATCCTGACTGATGGCTGATACCTCCCTGATATGTGCACTTTCAGTGTGCATGCTTCCTTAGTACAGCACCTGGTAAATGCATGTGTATATGAATTGTGCAACTATCAGCTTGCTTACCTGTGTGTATTTCTAGCCTGGATGATGACTTTCTCTGGAGGATGGGGCGGGAAACAAAAATATGTCTGAAAGGTAGCCGTGCTGACAACGGAGTACCTGCATGACCTTAAAGTGCCAAACTGAGTATGTATTAGCGTAGCATACCTGCCTCAAGCAGGATTGTGAGGGTAAGAGGCAAAGCTCAAGCCGTGTAGCAAAGTTAGCCTATATAAAATTGCTAAAATTATTTACTGCATTAGTAGTGTTAGTATTAATAATATTTATTCTGTTTGTCAGTGACTGATTTACTGACATACTTCTTCATCCCTCTCAGCTGTTTTTCCGGGGCAGTGTTCTGGCACACAGCTGCTGCTGTCTGTCCTTGCTCTAGCCCAGGTCTGACCTCTTCTTTTGCTTCTGCTTTCCCTTTCTCCACTTACTCTGCAGATTTTAGTAACTTACCTGGTTGTTTTTTTGGTGTTGTGTGGGTTTTTTGTTGTTGTTTTGCTTTTTTTTTTTTTTTTAAATATCTGGTTATTTCTTACCACACCAGAAATTGTTTACTACATAGAGACATGGCTCTGAGTAGCTCTTCCGTATTTGTCCTTGTAACTAACTGCATCATGTCATAGGAGGGTGAGGTTGTATATTGCTGCAGTCCTTTGTGTATTTGCTGCTTTTGTAAACAGGTTCCTCAGGGACTGTCAGGACAGAGGGAGGAAATATGCATGGAAGCATTTACTTTGCTCGATGTTTTTGTGTACCTGCAAGAATTCATCTGCAGTGGAAGGAGCTTTGATTAGAGATTCTAGGTGAAGGTGATTTAAAAAAAAAAACAAAACCAAACTGTCAGCATTTCAAGGGTAGACACCTGATGTCTCTGAATTTTTACTTTTGTTATGCTCTTCAATGTTTTTTTTTCTGTGAACTGAAGATAAACCAGGTATATTCAGAAATGGCCTTTTTTCCCCTGTTATTTAGAGATGTGAATTCTAGTCTTCAGATGTCTAGTTCTGAATATGTGGGAGTTCCAGTCATTGTGTAATAAAAGCAGTGTTGTAGCCTCAGAGATGTCAAGGCCAGTTCATTTAACAAAAAAAGAAAAAAGCCATTGACAAACACTGAGCTTTCATGATGCACATGGTCCTTTGCTGCTTTCAGACGTTTCCTTTGTACAGTATTTTCCCACACAGAACAAAGTGTTGGTTTGCCAATGAGATGAGGATGAAAAAGACAAGTTTTCCGGTGTCTGGAGTAACGATTTTCTTAATGGACTTTCCATCTGTCTCCTAATTGCTTTTCCACCAGTACAGATTCATGTGCAGTGGAGAAGTGAAGGTGGTGAAACAAAAATGCAAAGAACTGATGAAATTGAAAAACGTGAGAGCTGCTGCTATTTTACATTAAGAGTGAGGAGTGACCACAGGCCCCCCTGGTTTGTTCCTGCTGGGAGGAGAGGGGATGAACCACTGCTCTCTACAGGCAACTGATTCTTAGGGACATTTGGCTGAAGGAGAGCAGTGAGGATTTGGCCAGAGAAAGATAGCCATCTTGCCTTTCTCCAGTCGGTGTGCTGCTCTGCCTGCATCCTGCTGGAAGGAGTGTCGGGGCTGCTAATGGGCATGCACTCAGACCCCCTTAGGTGCAGTTCTTCTTCAGCAGGTGTCACCCACCTCTAGGCAGACCTGGACCTGTTGTTTTCTGGACTGAAATCTCAGCCAGATCATAAGGGGAAGGACTTGAAATTGGGAAAACAGCAAATATGAAAAAGTTCCTGTATGTTGTTTAAAGTTTTTGGTGGCCATCCACAAACTTTAAAGTGGGGAGAGAGATTTATCTGATGATCAGTCTTTTCCAAGCACTTTACTCTCTTATATTATCTCTGCATCCTGTGGAAACAGTCTTTCAAAGAAAGCTGATACCACTTTGTCTCAAGAATTTTAAACTTTGAGACGAGCACGTGCAATTGATGATCTAGATGAAGGACTCTCCTCCAAGGTGAACTGTCTACAAATGACATATGTAAATGTATGTGGCATGAAAGAATCATACATGAGGCGTAGGTCTGGTCTCTTAAGAGAGTGATGAAGTTGCTGTTATGTTCAGTCATGGCTGCCTCCGGGCGGGTTGCTTGGCAGGGCGGGTGAGGCTGCAGCCCCCTGTTCCAGAACCCTGACTAGGTTTGTGCTGCTGCTGCTTCTCTATAGCATCTTGCGCTACCTTGTGTCCATCTGGCTTTTAACTTTTTAGTTCAGAGCTGTAACTGGGAGAGCTAAGGTGGAAAGCTTTATGTGCGAGAGCCAATACAATTTTCCTTTCAGCTCATGACCAATGTGTTTTTTCTGGCATCTGGAATTAGAAGTAGCTATACCTGTAAATCTAGATCTAGAGACCCAAGTGCTAGGTTGTGTGAGTTGAATGAGCTGTGGAGCAAATCTATCCTTTTCTTTTCAATTGTTAACTTGAACCTTTGAAACATTATGTATCAGGCCTCAGCAGGTATAAAAGCATATAGTAGAAGGAGAGCATCTGCAGAAAGGGATGACTGAAATGGTCAAGGGATGGACCGCTGTTTTTTGGGAAGAGACTGAAAAGACTGGGACTCTTCATTTTGGAAAATGGAAAGTTTAAGAGGAATACGATCAGGGTTTTACAAAACCATAAAGATAGTGGGTAGGTTGAACTAGGCAGAACTAATTATGCAGTCTGACAGTGCAGAAACGAACAAGTGCCAGAACTGGTGGGCATTTACTTTAAAATTAAAGTACCTTCATTTGTTCAACAAGGGGGAGTATGACCTTCTGGAACTTGCTGCTGCAGAAGGTCGTGGGGCAGACAGTACCAGCATGTTCAAAGCGGAATTTGACAAAATTAGTGGAAAATGGATCCGTTAGCAGGTATTAAGAGTCAGGGATGGACCTTCCAGCATTCCTGGTACAGCAGGAGCATGGAGGGAGCAGGACACAGAAGGGGCAGGGCTGGCTTGCTCTGTTTGAATAGTGTCTCCTTTTGTCATGGTGATGAAGTGCCTGGGTGGGTGAGATGGACAGTGTGCTGACTCAGTGAGGCATACCTTATGTTTTGATCCATATTTTCTACAATTGGCTGTGGATGCACTGAGTAAATCTTGAATGTAGATGCTTTGCCCATCTCTGACCTCTTTAAATCTATGTAAGTCCTGTAAGGTCATTTAGGCAGAAACTTCCTTTTTAGTTTTGTTTTGGAAAAGCGTATAGCTTTGAAACTCTTGATACCTAGGCAGAGTATTTTATTAAAACAATGAAGGCCCCTGATTTCTTTTGTCTGAGAAACTACAAAGGCTTCTGCTGCTTAAAATTACAGTACCAAATATTTCCAATAAAGGGGAAAAAAGTACTCATTTTCTGCCATTTTCTGTCATTCTTTGGCCCCTTATGCTCATACAGTAAGGTAATTTTGTACTACCAAATCATAGGATTTTTTTCCTCTTGACATGAACTTTACTCAGCTGGTTCAATTGGACATTTTTTTCCTCACCAATATCTCCATGTGCCTTCACTTGAGTCACAAGTCAGGAGCAGACTCCACTGGGAGGGGTATTGCCAGCTCAGGCTGCATGATACTAAGTTAGATCTCTCTTCTCTAGCTTGGGCTGCTTGTCTCTCTGCCTGTGAAATGCCTTGAATGAATGGGGCGTAAATCAGGTGTTTAACAAATACTCTCTTGTCTTTGCACTCCCTGTGAAGTTATTTAGTAGTAGTAAATGGTAGCAATAGTAGTATAACTATTTGTGTACATTTTATTGTGTGTGTAAATACATATATATGTGTGTGCTATGTCTATCACTGTAGAAATAATCTCTGAATGTGAGTGAAACAGCCAGAAATGCTTTATTTCTGTCTGCGTAAAAATCCTTTGGTGGTTTTCATTTTTTGCCACCGTCCCATATTCTTGTCATGTGCATGGGCTCTGCAAAATTTATATATTCACTGGTGGTAGTTGTGTAGGTACTTGAATGTGTGTGATGTGTTCAGTTAATGTCATTTGGTTAAAATACTGTGCTACTTTTAAAGCAATAGTATGTTTTCCAAGAAATTATTCTCATATGAAAGAGCTGCAGAGAATCTCGTGTGTTATGGTGTTTGCTATTTCTGGAAAATTCCTCATTGTACGTTCATCTTGTCCTTGCGTCAGTGAGACTTTTGATATAATCACTTTTTGTAGTTAGCAAAAAGTTGTGGTCAGCCCTGTTGTTCAGGTAAAATCCTATTACTTGGCCTGTACGCACGGTAGGCACTCTTAAATATATTTCTGGAAAGGAAACCTGCAGCAAATGTGGAACACTGGTTCAGGAGTAGGAAAGTTAACAATGCTGTTTACTACAGGGAGGGAAGAGAAAAGCTCTGAACTATTCTGTGTTATCAGTTAATACCGTGGGCAGTCCTGTCTCATTAGTATTTTATGTTACGGGGAACTGCGGGTAACCTGATGGGATTTTATTCTTTGATTTCTCCGTGGGAGCTCCAAGTAACTGTGCAGAAATCATGGGACTTCTGCTATGCAGACATCCTGTAAGAGAGGAGAGGAAGTAGGGAAGTGACAGAAGTAATGACAAGTAACCTCAACAGAAGGGGCTGAAACAGGGTGAGTTGTTGTCTGGCATTCCTCTCAGCTAGCTGTGCTGTTTTTTTCCTTAGTCATGTGATTTATTTTTGGGGCAATCTTACAGAAATAGATCTATGGCTTAGTTTTGCAAAAATTCTTTTAACTGGGGCTCAGCCTTTTCATGCAGACTACTTTCAGTCATCCCTTATTTGAACTTTCTTTTGGACATCCCCAATGGATATTTCTCTAGCCCATAAAAGGTGGTGGAATGCCCATTCTGCTAATACACTGCTACCCCCCTCCCTCCGTGTATTTAAAATAATAGTCATAAGCATTATATCAGCCAGTGGATTTAAAGCTACCTTGGAGAGTAGAAGAATGCACAGAGAGTCCCAGGAAATTGCAGTATTGGTTGGTAAGTTATTTAAAGAGAGGATAGGGAAAAGGGATCATATTTGCATAAACATAGATGGGAAGTGAACAAAATGTATCTTTGCTTTATATGATTTTGCTGCTGTGCTAGGAGGGTAAAATTCATGGGCCATGTAAAATTCAGTAGGAGTAGAGTCCGATATAGGGAAAGTTTATGGGGCTTTGCATGTATATTTATAATTTTATCTTAGCTGGAATATATGATATGGATTGTTACAAGTTTTGGAGATAGAGAAATAATGTACAAACAGTTTTTGGCCTTTTTTTTCTCTACCTAGAGTTAACATCTGGAATTAACGATTTACTTTAAAAATTCTTAATTGTTGAGACTTGTTTCCTCAAGTATAATTTAGTCACTGCCTCTGATTTTGGAGGGAACTGATTCTGTAGAAGTAATAAATAATCAGCTAAGTTTGATTTTTTTTTTTAAATTTTTTTTATTGAGCACATATGTGAATATAGTTATATACTTTTCTTGAAGATTATTTAAATGGGTTTAATTTTTACAATATTTGCTTGATTCTTTGATAAAAGATCTAAGCCCTGTGATTATCTTTTTAAAGAATGAACCATTATCACAATTGCAGTTTACATGTTGGAAACATGAAGTTGAAATAAACATTGCTTTGTTCTGTTCTTCATTGAATAATTAACTGTTATGATGTAGTATGGTATTTGGGAATAACACTGTGACTGCCTTTTCCATAGGTGTAATGAACCAGTGTGAAGTCTCTGCCAAGGAGGAATTGCTGTATCAGTATTGCCAAAAACCAAGTTGTGTATCTTGAGTGCTGTAGTCTGCATTGGCTTAATTGAGACCTGGAGAGCATTTTTTTTTTTTTTTTTGTGTGTAAACTGCCTTTCTCTTCTCAATGTTATGTGTCTCAAAAGTCTTTGACAGAGTTGCTGTGAATTTTTTATCTGATGATGATCAGCATGTTGCTACTTAATGAAAATACTCAGTGATGAGGAGTATGAAATTCATCATAGCTGAGGATGCCCATGTAAATCTTTACACAGTCTGCTGTGTTAAATTGGTGCAAGTCTGGGATAAACTTTCAGCTTCATTAGATTTCTGTGTGCCATAGAGAGCAGAGCATGACCAAAAATATTTCCTTGTGTGGTAAACAAAAGAGTTGCATAATGCTAGCAATTGAGACCAGACATAATTGCAGCCTCTTCCTCTGGCAAAAACTCAGTCTGTAACCTGTGGTTCTGCACTGTTTTCTTCCAGTTTTTGCTCCTAACAGTTACATGCAGTTTAGATTACAGTCTTGAGCCTCATGAAAGTAGCATTGCTTGCTGCCTGCCATGGTGGCTTTCCTTCCCCCTTCCCCCCCCTTTTTTTTTTCCTTTTTTTTTTTTCTTTCTTTTTCCTTGGCATCTTCCTTAGTGGAGAACCACAAAAGCTGTACGAGGTGACAACAAAGAAACCTTGGTCTAGGCTCCTCTAGGTTTCACAGTAGATTATGCAGAGTTCTTGTATAAATGGCTGTGAGTGCTGTATGTCCTAAATTAACTGTTTAACTGAATTGCTTGGAGAGCCCATAGTGGAATGTACTTCAAGTGAACAACGGGGAATGAAAAATGCACATTTTTAATTCAGATGCCAAGGCTGCATGGCAGAATATTTCCAAAATTCCACAGAGGAAAATTACTTTATTTGACATTTACATTACAAATGACATGGACAGATTGACTAGCTGATCAGTTATTGTCAAGACCTACTTACACTAAACTCCAGTATCTAAACAGTGAGTTCTTGTGACAGTTGTCTTGCTTTGGAAAAACACAAGTGTCAAAGCTTGTGAAGAAGTGTTTGGGAGGTAGGAAATAAGGAGAAGTGGGCCTAGATACAGAATAAACTTTCTGTGAAGTTTATCTGTGAATTTCTTCAAAACAGCAAGCTCTGCAAAACTGTCCTTTTCGGAGAGTCTCACAGACATGTCCTGTAAACTTTAGCCAGAAGTAGAACTCTGCAGGGAAGAGTAGTGGATAAAATCTAAAATGAGAATTCTGTTTTTTTGTCTACATATCTAAAAAGCAGAGAAGCTGCAGCAACTAGTGGAGATGATGGCATTGCTTATTTTTTTACATAGAAGAGGCAGTGGAGATGAGAGATTCTCAGCTCTTTGGGCATGATGCCTGAACCCATTATGGCACAGAACCTCCTCACATCAGATTAGTGAAGTTACCTGGAGGCAGTGACACTTTTCCTTCCTCCTAGACCTCTGTCTCTTCCAAAACATCTCCCATGTTTTCAAACACAAAAAACCCCGTCATGACGGAGGTGTTGTGAAAATAATGAATTTGATCTGTTTGCCATCAAGTATGTTCCTACATAACACTGGAGTTCAGCTGTTCTTTTCCTTTATGGTTTACTTGTAATATGAATCATAATTTTGACAACATCTTTCCATTTTTAACCTGAAGTAACGTGATGCAGATGTCAGCAGTGGGGGATACGGGGGAATTTGTGACAGGCTTCTAAAGTGAGTGATTGAAGTGTCTAATTGTATTGGGTCTGTGTCGCAAGATTTTGGTAGCAGGGGTGTTACAAGGCTGGCTTCTGTGAGAAGCTGCTAGAAGCTTCCCCTATGTCTGACAGAGCCAATGCCAGCTGGCTCCAAGATGGACTTGCTGCTGGCCAAGGCTGAGCCCATCAGCGATAGTGGTAGCACCTCTGGGATAACATATTTAAGAAGGAAAAAGTTGCGGTGGGCACAGAAACAGCAGCTGGAGAGAGAAGTGAGAACGTGTAAGAGAAACAACCCTGCAGACCCCCAGGTCAGTGAAGAAGGAGGTGGAGGAGGTGCTCCAGGCACCGGAGCAGAGTTTCCCCTGCAGCCTGTGAGGAAGACCATGGTGTGGCAGGCTGTCCCCCTGCAGCCCATGGAGGACCCCCACGCTGGTGCAGGTGGGTGCCCAAAGGAGGCTGTGACCCTGTGGGAAGCCCATGCTGGAGCAGGCTCCTGGCAGGACCTGTGGCCCTGTGGAGAGGGGAGCCCATGCTGGAGCAGCTTTTTCTGGCAGGACTTGTGACCCCACGACGGACCCACACTGGAGCAGTCTGTACCTGAAGGACTGCAGCCTGTGGAAGGGACCCACGTTGGAGAAGTTTGTGGAGAACCGCCTCCCATGGGAGGGACCCCACTCTGGACAGGGGAAGAGTGTGAGGAGTCCCGCCCCTGAGGAGGAAGAAGCAGCAGAGACAACGTGTGATGAACTGACCCCAACCCCCATGCCATGTTCCCCTATGCTGCTGGGGGGGATAGGTAGAGAATTCGGGAGTGAAGCTGTGCCCCGGAAGAAGGGAGGGATGGGGGGAAGGTGTTTTAAGATTTGGTTTTATTTCTCATTACCCTACTCTGGTTTAGCAATAAATTAAGTTAATCTTCTCAAAGTCGAGTCTGTCTTGCCCATGGTGGTAACTGGTTGAGTGATCTCTCCCTGTCCTTGTCTTGACGCATGAGCATTTTGCTCTATTTTCTCTTCCCTGTCCAGCTGTGGGGAGGAGTGATAGAGTGGCTTTGGTGGGCACCTGGGGTCCAGCCAGGGTCAACCCACCACACTGATGAAGCATTGTAATTACAGTTCAGATTTATTTCTCGGGTGTTTCATCCCCTGCTTCATCCTTTTGAGGATGTGGGCTATTCTACTATTTCTCTCACTAATTTTTGCTGATTAATACACTTTACTGGTGGAAAGATTTTCCTGAGAGTCCAGCCTGAGTTTCATTCCTTCAGCCTAAGGAATTTCTACTATGGTGTATATGGAAGTATGTTAATTATCTTGGCTTTACACTGTGGGTAAGACCAATGATGTTTCCAGAAGTTATTCTTAAGATCAGGCTGACTGTGCATCCCTGCCAGTAGGCATGGCCTTTGAGCACCTAGGCCTGCTCAGGGTGGTCAGTCACTGCCATTTGCGTTCCTCAGGGCTCCTCTGGAGTTTTGGGTAGCCCGATGTGGAGGTAGTACTTGAAAGGTGACATCAATTTCTATGGCTGTTCTCGGGCCTGTCGAGGAGCTGTTGTAGATGTTTTTGGAGGCAGTAAACGTTTTCCCTAGAGCCACGTGTTGAATTGCTCAAAGCCACAAAGGCATCCCATATTACCTTATTGCCACAGACTCGTGCATTGCATTGTGCTGGGAAGCTTTCTCATCAGACTTATGGGTGGAAAGTCAGTGCTGCGATGGCCGGGCCTGGCTGTGTGCAGAGGGACAGTTTCTTCTTCTAGACTTCTAGATGCTTGTGCTGCTGAAGCTCGGTGCTGGTGTTGAGGTGTTGAGGTGTTGAATGCAAGCCCGTTTGCAGTACTGAAATTAAGGACAGTAAGGTGCAGATTTGAAATGAGGAACATGAATAATGATTTGGGGATTTTCATGGTCTGGCGAAATGTGGTTTTGTTTTCGAATAGGTAACAAATATTTCTAAAAAGTCTGGCAACGAAATTGAAGGTTGTTATACCCTTCCAGAGGAGGTACTGACTCTGTCACAGGCTTTTGGTAGCCTCCTCTGTTGTGTTACCTAAATGTTTCCTAAGTTATAGAAGCCATATAATATCCATTGCATATATGGTATTGACTTGTGCAGTTCTGTCCCCAATTAGAAATTTTGTTATTGCATTAGATTTTTAACATGATATTTCAGTTACTGTGACACACTGTGGAAATACGTTACTTTAAACTAGTGTACTTTTCTTATGCAGGAAAGAAGCAAAAGTGATTTTGAAGTTAGCAATCTGTGCCAAAGTCAGCTTGCTTGGATGCTTTTAATTTATTAAATGAAAAGCCAAAGCTGTCTTCTGCACCAGATCACTTAAATTGGCTATTGTGATAGGGCATTACTTGCGTTATTTTTAACCAGTTTAAGCTGAACCAATGCATGTTTTTATGTAGATAAGACCTTAGGTCAGAAGGTTGTTGGTTCATCTCATAGAGATTATTCTGTATTTCCTCTTAAAAAATAAATCATAGAGTGAAATCTGAAGTTACGATATAAAATGTCTTGCAGGGTCTGTGTCCTGATATGTGAGAGGTTCCTCACACTGTCGCATCTCACACTTGAGTGGAAAGTTGATGTTACTCAATAAGAGTGAGGATGAGACTGAGCGAGCATGCTTTGACATACTGCTATTATACTACTGACACACTACTGTTCTATTTAATTCAAAGTTATCTATATTTCACTTAAAAATGTGACTCAAAAGCTGAGGGAAGGTCTCATGTTATTCCCCTTGCTTTCAGCCTCAAGAAACAGCTTCAAGGTCTCATACGTTCAAAAACAAGTCTTTTAAGAAATCCAAAATTTGTGGAATCTGCAAACAAGTAATTGATAGCCAAGGCATTTCCTGCAGAGGTGAGTAGTGTATGATGTGCTGTTTTCTTTTTCTTGCTGTGTAAAGGAAATCAATTTATATTAATGTTAAAGTTTCTACGAATCCATGTTTCTGGAATTCCCCCCGGGCTAAGTATAAATGTTACCTTTGTTTATTTCCTTCCTTTGTACAATAATGTTCCCTGCTTTTGTGGGGAGTTGGGTGCTGTAGTAGGTAATTGGGCTTGTATAATGATGTGTTTTTATTATTGTGCTATTCAGGCAGGTTCCAGAATAAGGCAATGACTGTGGAGGCTCTCTGAGGGGCATGTGAGTGATGTGTGCGCAGTAGGTGACAGATGCCTCTGGAATTCAGTCTCCACATGAGGAAGTGTGTGAGCCTCATTCACTGAGGCATGAGGGTTTTCTCTGCATTAATTTGCAAAAACTCAGAAGAGCAGCCATCTATTTATTACTTTAATTTTTCCGGTTGCATTATGCTCTGTCTAATCCTTAGTCCTTCAGTCTAATCACTTACAGAATCAATAAAGAGATCATCCTCCCAGTTGCACAGACTACAGAGACTCAGCTGCTTCTGGCATTGCTGCCTGCTCCTTACTGCTGCTTTCCCTCACTCTTCTCCCTTGCTGTGTAGAGTTGAGCATACTTGCCTCTTCTCCGTGGGATGCCTGTGGCGGAATTAAATCTTGGGAAAGCTCAATAGGTCATTTTCTGCAAGTTGTTCAGGGATAGGTGTTCTGATCCCTTGTACTGGTTTAGCCTGGTTAATGTTCAACTCCTGTTACTCTGTATTAATAAAACACTCTCTATACTTGCTGCATGCATGGTTTACCTCCTAGTAAGAGAATGCTATTGTTTCTTCATCTGAAGCATGGTTGCTATTTTCACTTAGAGGTGTTTGCACTGCTTCCCAGTTCTAGATGGATCTCCTTCTCCCCCAATTCTTCCTTCCCATATTGTTCAGACACCTCTAGGATCCCTCTAAGGGTTTGAGAGGGAGGTGAGAGATTTGGATGTGGAAGGAATGTGGCCATTTCCTGAGCTAAGGTGCGGACTTTGCAGATGAGCAGCTAAATGTAAAATACCTTGCTTGTTCAGCATTACAGTTATCATCATAGGAGTAGTAGTCCTGTATGTATTTCTTTAACATATTTCTTCTGCCTGTCCTTCTGGAGGTTGGTTCCAAAGTTGTGAGGATTTAGTTATTTTCAACTTGGTAGAAATAGTGTTGTTGGAGGGAAGCCTGCTTAGTGAAGGAACTGCCTGACGACCCTCTTGATCAGGTTCAGTGTAAAAAGCACTGTATCAGAAGAGAATCACTACTTTGAAGGGACAGGCTTTGGGAGTGGGAATAGAAAAAAATGTTTGCCAGTTTGCTCTGGATTTGAGTTCTCACAGCCCAGAGCTGGAAGTCTTAAATTCGCAAAAGCTGTGTCAGTGTGCTTACCTACCAAAGGTGCAAAGATTTTTACCATATGTCTTTTAAACAGGTCAGAGGTTAGGATGAGTCTGAGCAAGTTTTCCTTTTGCCCCAACTTGTAATAGCTTTGGTTCAAATACAGAAACTAACAGTACATGCCAATGTAACTTACCACCTCTTTGGCTAGTGTTTATACATGGTTCAAAATACCAGGAAGAAAGCAAAATTCACGTGTACTCAAACCATCAAGGAAAAAAGCTTTCAGGAAAACCAAAAAACCTGAGAAACTAAAATACTACAAGCACTCCTACTGGGATCTCTCCAACACACTCCCCAAACCAATACATTCATGGTTATGATACATCTGTGTCCGTATCTATGTCTGTCTGGGGTAACTTTTTCTAGGTACAATTTTCAGAAGGAGCCCTTTGATAGTATCACATAACCCCTTTTGTTGATGTGAGCACCAGGCAGACCCACCATCCTTCTTTGCTGCCGGTACATTTTGATTGTTAGTTGCTTGATACTTACCCGTGGGATGGGAGCAACAGGAGTTGCACAGAGTGAGGTGGCAACTCCAAGTAGTTTCAATATAATAAGAACCCATTTGTATTTTAACTTACACATGGGCTTTATAAAGCATACTTTTGGAAAAGATAGAACTAAAAGTTGTCTGTTCCCTTGCCAACACTGCAGTGCTTGAAATNCCAAATCCTGGTGCTGCTGTTTCTGGTAAATTCTCCCTGATGTGGCTGAATGAAAGTGAGCAAGTTGGCAATGGGGGGAGGAGAGGGAAAAGAAAAGCCTTCAGTTAAGAAGAAATAAAGTTCCTTTGTGTATTAATGAGAAAATCTTGCTTTTTAACAGTTTCTCCTCAGAAAATAATAGCTCTTTGTACGGACTGCAGGTTCCTTCCAGACTGTAATATCTTATCAGTTAAAGGAAAGTTACATGTCAGGAGAAATGAGGGGAGGGGAAAGGCTCCAGATGGTCACTACACAGTATTTGCTGTTTATCTAGCAATGAATCATCTACTTGTAAGAAAAAAAAGCCGTAACTGGGTGTTGTGTTGGTTAGATAAGTTTTCATTAGTATGTGGCACTCATTTTGGGGGTGTGTTGTTTAGCCCTGTCTTGCAAAGTGTGTCCTTTCCTAGCACCCAGGTCTGAATGTAGTGTCTAAAAGCTTTCTATGAAAAATGAATGATTGACTGAAAGGTATGCTTGAATGATGGTGTCCCTTTGTCCTTGTATACTTCAGTCCACCTTAGGAAAGCATACCCGGTTACAGTAAATTTATTTTTAGCAAGCTCTGCAAAAAAAATTGGCAAAAAGGGAAGGCAGATTTGAAGAAGGGGAAGATCCTGGCTGTCTGCCTGCCTGGTAAGCATGTTTGTAGCTGGCTATGTCTTTGATGCAGCTTCTCAATCTGAAGAAAGGACAAACAGCTCTTGATTTGATTTCTACAGTACCTGCACGTTCTGCAGTAAACTGAGGACCACATGACTCCCCATGTCTCTTCAGCACTACCTTGAACTCAAATGCTTTTGAGCTCTGGTTTGATCTTCCCTGCAGTACAGTTCAATTTAATTCGGGGCTAAGCAGATACACATCCTAATCATGCACATTTACATAGTTAGCCAAAGGGCTGCAGTGTTATAAAAAAAGCCTTTTGATTTTATATTTTTTTAAGCTACTTACTCTAGGTATTGAATATTCAGTATTTCGCTTTATTTGTAAACAAGCTGTCATAATGATGGAATTTCTATGTACTTTCCATGTGATTTTCTATTTTATTGTATATCTTTTCTATAGAAATTTTCTTTATATTTCTATTTTACTTTATTTTCCTTTGCTTTTTAAAATTATCATCTCTTTGTTGTGTTGTGATCAAGTGACTGTTAATGTAAAACAGAGAGCTTTTTAGATGCTCAGAATCTTCCCAATCTCCAGAAAGTACTTTTCTGGCAATTTAAAAACTGGAGACCAGATTTGGGAAATTTGAGTAGTTTTAAATAATGCAGTATTATTTCCTAGCTCTTAGAGCATTGATGGGTAAAGTAAGTATGAAGAATTGAAACGCTTCATATTTTTGTTGATGAAACTCCCTTCCAGTTGATTAAGTTAACATATTTAGGTGCTGCTAGTGAGGCTTTACATGCAATACAAAGCATTCCGTGAACTAGATTTTGAACTTCAAGCATTAATGGTAGTTTGAATGAACTGAGTATCTTTTTGTTAATCTAACCTAGCCACGAATATGTTGGTTTTGTGAACATGTGTTGGAGCAATCCCAGTAGGAGTGCTTGTAGAATTTTAGTTTCTCAGTTTTTTTGTTTTTCCTGAAAGCTTTTTTCCTTGATGGTTTGCTGACATAGGAGTTTTACTTTCTTCCTGATATTTTGAACCATGTATGTATGCTAGCCAAAGAGGTGTTAAATTACATTGGCATGTACTGCTAGCTATATTGGAAGCAGAGAAATGCTTGCCATGGTATTGTGTGCAAGCTGAGTGTAATAAAGAATACAATTCACCTTCTTCACTTAAAATTAATCTGCATAATTTCTGTCTTGTAAGTCATGTTAACATATGGTCCCATACAAGTGTTGATTGGCTTACAGTTCGTAAGTCCTGGACTGTTTTCTTGTTCATGTAGTGTTAAGTGATACTAGAAAGTACATTTTCTCATCAATTTACAATACCTGTATTTAATCAAGAGCTTCCAGCTGCTTACAGATCATAGATCAGGATTTGAAGACAATTGGAGCTGGTTTTCTTCTTAAAGAGGTCTGATACTTTCCTTTGAAATTCACCTGCTTATTTGTGATTGTACTTGTGGTCACAGCTAGTGATCCGCTCCAGCTAACTCAAAATGAGATTCTGAGTTAGCCGATACAAAGAATTCTCTGTATTTAATCAAATGTTCATTGCTTCTGGCAAGACAAAATGTGTTTTTGTATTGAGACTCGTTTGGAGCTGACAAACTGTTCTTAAGGCTTGTTTGAGCATACTGTGTGTGTAAATATATGCATATTTGATAAGATAGCAGGTGTTTTTATATACTCTGTCTTTCAGT
>VYZV01016395.1:141391-163663 GCA_013401275.1 Pandion haliaetus
CTGAAGTCCAAGGGATTACTGTGTGAGTTTTGTAACTAATATTTG
Organism: Pandion haliaetus; assembly: GCA_013401275.1. Taxonomy (NCBI): domain Eukaryota; kingdom Metazoa; phylum Chordata; class Aves; order Accipitriformes; family Pandionidae; genus Pandion; species Pandion haliaetus. The sequence continues at coordinate 141,437 of VYZV01016395.1, forward strand.
CAGCTCAAAGGGGTCTTCAGATTTTTTCTGATTGTACCCAGAAGCAGTATTTTGCAGATCCTCCTGTCTGAAAAATATTTGCCTTCTGTTAGATATAATACCACTGTAATGAACTGTGTAATGAAGAAACCTTCAGATTCAACCAGAACTGTAAGTTGTTGAGGGATATGAGGACTTGAAATTGCTTTTTATGGGCATAAACCTTGCATTGTTTAAGTAGCAGAAGTGCTGTGCTGGAGCGTTGTGTATTTGGCAGTTAATTTGCTGCAGCTTTCCAAAAATGAAAAGGTATTTTAATGTATGCTAGTGTTTTTGGATAAGAGCTCTCATTTAGACTTACTGTTTCAGATAGCTGGCTATGTTGTGCAAGACCCAGCTGGTACATGTACAACTTCAAGGTTTATTTGTTTCCTTGCTGATTTTGTTTTAAAAATAAATCTAGCTGTTGGTAAGGGGAAAAGAAGATAAGATGATGTTAGTGAGGGAAGGAAACAAAACAATTTCTGCTTTTCTTTGTTCCCCACCACAATATGGATAGGTTACATTTTTCATGACAGGTGTGAACCTTCCACTGGGAAATCTTGGGATGTTTTAGGGGAGTTGGGGTTCTTTTGTTTGTTTTTTCCTCCCATGCCCTGTCCTGTTTTGGCTGATTTTGGGAAGGACCTCTTTACTGGTCCAGTTACTTTCTGGCTAGCTTTGATCCTTTCTGTATAGATGCAGGAGATCTCACACAAACATGCCATGTAACTTTTTTTTTTTAAGAGAGGTAGTAAGGCATTTGTCAGCCTTTTAAAGTGGGGTCAAAGAACTCAGGAATGATGCATTTTACATTGCTGCTGCTTGGAATACTCCCTTAGGTCACATTATATAGTTCATGCCACATTCTCTCTGGGAAATGGGAATCAAGTAGCTTACAAGATATACCACTCCTTTCTTTGTGAATTACTGTTATAAAAAGTTGTTTACCCTTACTGTACACGATGCCCTTAGCTTTTACGCAAGAGGCATTGCTTTTGCATCCACTGTTACAGCTAAATGCAATAACAACATCTTGAAGGGTACTCTGAACAGCAACAATGGCTGTAATTTGGTAGCAGGCAAAATGTCCCAATGATGTATAGCATTTTGCACCATTGCTGTGTCATACTATACTGTTTTTGCTGGGGATTTTGATGAAGAGTGTATACTCGTAGGAACTGGTTGAATTCCCTCTTGCAATATTGCATCTCAAAAAGTTGGAGCCACCCCAGCCTTAGATTTCAAGGAGTTGCCTTACTGACTTGATGGAAGAATGGAAACTGAGTTATAGACATCATCGTGAATAGCCACAATTTTGTGGAAACATAGAATGAAGGAGAGTGAGTACTATGTGTTTAGAAGGCTATGAGCTCTGTCCCAGGAGAAGTCCTGACTTTTATATCAGCAAGCTGAAATGTCTAAGCTTCATTAGAATTTGCTTTTACTAGTACTGTGTGATAAGACAGCATTTCATAGTATTTTACTAGTAATTATTTCTAAAAGGCTGCTTCCCTTGTCTTGTTCTGTTTTGCTGAAGAAAACATTTAAAATATGTCCCACAGTTAAAGCATAATAAATCAAATTCAGTTTTAGTCAAAAACATCTGTTTGGGAGAGCTAGTTTAGATGATAAAAAAATATGTATTTAAGTCTGTCATAGGGAGAGCATTCCATACCCTTTTGTTGCATTATCTGTTTTCTGAATAGCTGGAAAATTGAAGATATATTTGGAATGTACATGTTTAGCACTTTTAATATATTTTGAGGGGAGGAAAATCTGTTGAACTGACTAGAGGGCTATGAAAGTTGGGATTACGATATAAGAAAGTCAGAAATGCTGTAGTAGAATTCAGGTTTTTCCAGTGCCTTCATGTCAGCCTCCAACAAAGTGCACTCAATCTCAAAAATGGGTGAACTGAGGCCTCATAGAGGGACCCCTTCTTTACAACACAAGAATACATTTTGGTGGGAAAATGGGGAGTTCCTTCATGGTTCTCAACCCTTTGGGCTACTTTGGCCTCCTTTGGCTTGTTGAGTGGTGCGCTCCCAACAGCTTTTCCAAAGGATTTCTGTAAACTTCCTGCTGGGGCGGTCACTCGGCCTTTTTGACATGACTCTTGCAGACCTTCTGTCACAGACTGAAACCAGGCCTGTGCTAAATTGCTGTATGTATCATTGGGTTGCCTGATAGAAAGAGCTGTCTCCTTCTTGTCATTTAATGCATTTATGCATTAAACTGGCCTTAGTGAGATGCAGAGAGTCATCCTGCAGATGGATGGTTTTCAACTATAGGGAAATAAACCAAAAAAAACCACAAAAAAACCCCCCCCAAAACTCTACCAGCAAGTCTGACATGATTTCTGCCTTTGTATCTTTCTGTGATGCTGAGTAGAAAAGACTGGCATTGCTGCCTTCTGGAGCCCTCCTCCTCTACCACATTTCCTTCTTCTCTGTAATATGTATTAAGAAAAAATATCGCAGCCCCTCCCTATTTTAACCTAAGTTTATTGTTTAAATATTGCTTTCCTGTTATCTTTAATACTTCCCTTTGATGGGCACCTGTCTGTCCCAGGTATTACAGGCACACTGGAAGCAGTGAAACCTGTGGGCTGAGCAGCGATCTCTGCAGTTTGTTGTGACAAAGCTCCTGCCTCCTCCTCCTAAAACTTCTGATACCGTTGACATGTGTGGTGCCATTTGTGACCACAGGAACCGTAATGCCTGTAGCTCTTACCACCATTGCTCAAATGTCAGAAGCAGACTGAAACCCTGAGAAATCACACCAATGCATATGTTAAAAGGTCCAAAATTCTGAAGTACAACAGGGCTGGTGCACAGCTTGTTTCTGCTCAAGCAAATCCGATCCATGCTGGTAGTTAATTCCTTTGGGAGAGGAAAATATCCATGGAACTGTATCCCCGTTGCTTGCTAGGGCCCTCCCTGTCTGGTAATGTTGCAAGATTTCTTTGACTTTGCAAATGAAGCATGTTTTCTCATGGGGATTATACCAATATAAATAGGCCTGGAATCCTGAAAGGATAACATAGTTCCCTGAGGAATGTGTACCTAATTAAGCTTGGAGAGGTCAGATCTGATACAAAGAAAGCAGAAGTCAAGTCTCTGAAAGATATATGCAATTACCAAAACCAGGATTTTTTTTTTTTTTTAAACTATTGTTTAAAGAAGCAGCAAAATGAGACATTTGGAGCAAAGATACTATGTTTTTGCACTCATTTAGCATCAAATAATTTCAACCTACTTTATAAACCTGTGGTTAAACAGATTAACTCAGGAGGGACAGTAGCTAGCACTCCATTTACAGTTCAGATTGGCAAACTAAACCACAGTGCAGAGGGCTAGTGCAAAATCCAGTAAAAATCTAGTTTGGGGATCTTGGCTCCTGCTGGCTGGTTTAACCCGTGTTAGCTACAGCCAAGTTCTGACTGAGTTTCTTGTCCTTTGCTTCTGAACTCTTTTTTTGGAGCAAATCCAGTGATCTAATAAAGGAAAGGACTTAATCTCTGGTTACTGCTTTACAGTTATCAGGAGAAACTCATCCATTTTTGATTCAGGAATCTTCTGTTTCATTGGAGTTTTGGAGAGGTTCTTCTATTTTATTCTTTTTCCAAATAATCTATGTACCCAATGTCTTGCCCTGTATGTGTTCTTCGGAGAGTTGGAGAACAACTTTCATGATGTAGGTCAGGACTGTGACTTTGCAAAATCAAATATCACAGCATGGAAGAAAGCCAGACTTTGAGGTGGCAAAGATAGGGAACAATACATTTCTGTATCTTGGGATAACTGCATTCCTAGTTATTTGTGAAAGGTTTGTTTTTCTTCAGTGACTTTGTTTGAAACAGCTTTGTTGCTTTGTATTGGGAAAGCGGCATTTGTATGTATATAAATAAACTAAATTTTGAAGTCTCTCCTGAAGGTGCGTAACTTTCCATTTCAGGTGCTAGTTTCAGACTTTGTTTCTTAAGGCATAATCCCATGTAGACAGAAAGGTGTACATGGGTCAGGACTGTAGGAACATGGCTTAGATGTTGCAGTACTGTTATTCACATGTTTTTGCTGAGAAACTCATGGAGAGTTTCTCAAGCTTCAGCTGATCCTCTTTACACCTTGATGAGGTAGGTGCAGGTAGTGTTAGTGTTATTTCAGCAAATAAAAAATACTGAAGCTGAGAAACTATTAAAACGGTGCTAAAATATCACTGTGGGAATTTGGTTTTGAAGTCAGAGAGCTCCTGGCTGTGTTTGTTCTGTCTTTCCCTGTAGCAACTTAATCACAGAACTAGGTGAGAGAAAAAATGTAATGTGTTAGGGAAGCTTTTCTGATGTTACTTAGTTTCCGCTTGCTGTATGATAGCATTATATATGAATAAATCTTTGCATTTTAGTGGTAATCATGAGCCAAGCCCATTAACAGTTTCTCAACTGTAGTTGCCTTTGCAATTTACAATGCAATTTTTTTTGTTTGTTTCTTCCAAACTTAACTTCAAAACTGCTTTGCACTAATCAAGTAGGAGGGTTGTTTCTGTAGCACAAAAGATTTTGTTGTTCTGAAGTAAACAGTAGAGGTGGTGTATAGCTGCACCGAATCTCAGTGTTGGTTTTACTATATTTATCAGCTTTTTTGCTTTTTGGGAACACAACTGTATCTTGTTTATTACAATATTGTAGTGACTGCATAGTGCTTGTTCAGTTTCTGCTGTGTTTGCTAAGCCTTCCTTTAGGGCTGCATTTTCTGATATGTCCAAAAATGCTTAACTTGAAGAGGAAAATTCAGTGGGTTTCAGGCATGCTTTAGAGCTGTTCTGTTTGGCACGAAGTGCTGAGGATACTTGGTATCTCCAGGACAAAAGTCTGAGTTAGAAACTAGTATCACACAATTGGAGATGTTCTATTTAAAGGAAAAAAAAAAAAAAAAACAAAAAAAACAAAAAAACCAGAACCAGTTGTGTATTAATATTGTAGCTTTTTAATCGCAAGTTAATATCCCAATAATCATAGAATCGTTTAGGTTGGAAAGGACCTTTAAGATCATTGAGTCCAACCATCAACCATGACCACTAAACGATGTCCTGAAGTGCCCTGTTTACATGCTTTCTGAATACCTCCAGGGATGGTGACTCCACCACTTCCCTGGGCAGCCTGTTCCAATGCCTCACAACCCTTTCAGTAAAGAAATATTTCCTAATACCCAATCTAAACCTGGCACAACTTGAGGCCCATTTCTTCTCGTCCTATCACTAGTTACTTGATAGAAGAGACCAGCAGCCACCTCACTACAACCTCCTTTCAGGTAGTTGTAGAGAGCGACAAGGTCTCCCCTGAGCCTCCTTTTCTCCAGGCTAAACAACCCCAGTTCCCTCAGCCGCTCCTCATCTCCTCATCAGACTTGTGCTCTAGGCCCCTCACCAGCTTCGTTGCCCTTCTCTGGACACGCTCCAGCACCTCAATTTCTTTCCTGTAGTGATGGGCCCAAAACCGAACACAGTACTGAAGGTGCGGCCTCACCAGTGCCGACTCCAAGGGGATGATCACTTCCCTGCTCCTGCTGGCCACATGATTTCTGATAATGTCCCTTTTTATTCTAGAATTTGGTTTTACGTTTTTAATTTTATCATGTTACAAGTTGTGTCTTTGAGACCATAGAGTTATTGGAAGATACACTGCTCTCAATGTCCTTTAGTTTGTTTCCTTAGTAAGGGGATTTATGATTTGAGTGTTTTGGGGGGTGGGTTGGAGAAGGAGGATGATAACTGACAGGCATGTCAAAAGAAGAAAACTAAGGAGAGAAATTTCTTAGATATTTCAAGACTTAACTCCAAAGTTGTAAATAACTAGATAAATATGTGTGTGTGTTTAAAAAAAAAAAAAAAAAAAAAGTGTGTGTGTATATATATATATAAAGACACACATTAAATATTTCCATGAGCTTACCATGTGGGCTCCTGACAGTCATTTATGCTACAGTCACAAGGTCTGCTCACATCACTGTAGCTTTATATTATTTGGAGGATGTCAGTGGCTTCATTTTACTGCTCTTTTCATCCTTTCTCATCGATTTTGTAACATGGTTAGTAGCGAGCTAGAATGAATGGATTTTTTAGCAGGTCATGTATATATTTGATGAAGATTCTTCCCCCTGCACATCCTTTGTGTAACACTTAACCTATGGCAGGCATGCCAGCAGTTCTTGATAAAACTAGCTTGGAAGAAGGTGATTCATTATAGCCAAATGGTTAAATTGCTTTTGTGAAAGCAATATGATAGAGATTTGGACTTTGAAATGCACCCTTGGTAATAACTGGCTTATTGTTTGAAGATGGTTCTTCCTCTGAAAGATCACTTCTTGTAAAAAAGAAAATAAAAAGTAAGGAAGATAAAAATGAAAGATGCATCTGGGAGTGAAAAAAACCATTGAAATATAAATGTCGGATATCCCAGCAAATGACCTGTTGTGCAGCAGGGGTGGGGGCATTGTTGTGTGTCTGTCACAGCAAGTGGGGACAGATTTTATTTCCTTAGTGCCAGATATCCTGCCAGTAGTTGACATTTTTTCTTGTTTGAGTTAACATTTATCTCATGTTGGTTGGTTACTCATTAACTGATGTGAGTGGTGTTAGTTGTATGAGGGAAAATTACCCACAGATTCATTGGAGTCAGAATTCTTCATCAAAGTAATTCTTCTAAATCTGTTTCTGTCAATACGGGACTTTTTCCAAGCTAAGGCTCGATTCAGGAAGTATCGCACCGGGAAAGTGTTTCCATATTAACTGTGTATGCAAGAACAGGTAGTTTGTCTTTCAAATATTTGCTTGGTTATTTGTGGGTAGACTAATGTGTCTATATGCATGTGTTTGTACGCGCCGGGTACTGAAGAGGTAACTATTTTTGAAAATAAGGCAAGGCATTCCCATATTATGGTATTGCTTGTTAATACGTGAATGTGCAGAAGTACAGAAGCTAAATGTACCTTCGTTGGGTGGAACTATGAAATATTACACTAATGCATATCCAGTATATTTCTTACGAGAATAAAGGTACAATTGAAAGCTGACAAACTGGGTGATTGCAAATGTCTTTTTTCAGATTAGCTGTAGCTTCAGTTGGGGGATCTGAAAAGTCTTTCTGAAGTTTATTGTTTTGTGCCGTTGGTATACAGTGTGTGTAGCTTTTTAAACCAACGAATGAGACGTTTATACTCCATTTTCTATCTTTGCATAGATACTGGATTGAAGTCCTGCAATCTTGCTTTCCAGCTCTACACTTTTTCTCTCAACGCAATGCTGATTTTTTTAGTGTGTCTCAGATTATTGCAAACCAGGAAAAAGAAGTGGAGCCACTCACATATCCTCAGCTTAGGTTGCCTAGACCTCATGATAGCCTCTCTGTTATCTATGAACACGTCAGCTGTCTTGCTTTTAACCTGTGTATGGATTAACAGTGGAAGAATTTGCTGCAACTGCTCATGAGAACTGAAATTGGGTTACATACAGATCTTGACTATTTTGCTTCATCTGAGAAGAAATACACTGTGTAATGGAATCAGAGGAAAAAAAGTGCACCTTTGGTGATTCAGTCTCTCTTGCATTGAGTTTTGTAGCTTGAAAACAGTAGCAGTGCATCCAAGTCTTCAGCTGTGTGATGCATTTTGAGTGCTCTGCAGTTCAGTGACAGTTCAACATGGTGATAAGTGGCAGTGTGCACGGGTGAAGGGATTGCTCTGTGTGTTAGAAAGGGTATTATGTGACTCTTCGGTAGTCCTAGAACAGTACCATCTAATGCGGGTGTTGATCTTTGTAAAAAGAAAGTGCAAAAGACACAACCAGGAGAAGATGGAGTCTATCTGTAAAGTCAGGTTGTTATATATAGCTGTTATAGGCATAGTGAAGCTCAGAGAAGAAATCAAGCATTACCTTTAATGTTAGCTCTCATCTTGTTTCGGCCCTGAGTCTGTGCGAGTTGCCTGAATAAGATGCCACAGATCTGCCAAAAAAGATCCATAATTCTGTGCTGAACTTCTTTTCTAGTGGATGTCCCCAGTGCTCTTGTGTCAGAAAAAAGGGTATTTTTCTTTTTCTTAGGCAGTAAGTCAGCTATAATTGTCGAGGAGGTTACAGCAGAGTTGTGTTTTGGTTAGCCAAGGGGAAAAGAGGTACTTGATTCCTCGAGGGTTTTTAACAGTGGAGAGAAGGGAGAGAGCAGAGATGATAATTATGTGCTCCAGTGATGACAATTTTATTTGGCAGTGGTTCCAATTATTAATTATGTGAGCATGTAATATTAGTTCATCTCTGCTTTTCCACTGTACTACCCAGCCAGCCTGCAAATTCCTCTGGGGTTTCCATTAATTCTCTCTTTTCGTCCTAGTATAGGCAGCGAGAGAAAAGTAATTGTTGAAATTTCAGGGGTTTATCTATTTTAACCTTAGGTGTTGCTAATGAGAACACTAGCAAAAACTGATTTTTAGTGCTTAGAGTAAGTACTATGTAATCCCATGGTCAGGACAACAGGGGACAGCCTTTCCTCCACAGACCTGGTGTTTGTTGCTTGTAGTGGTGGTGCAGAGTCCGCATGGCTTCGGTTCTTCCTGCTACGGACTGCTCTGCCTAGTGGTTTGCCACTCAGGCTTGAAAGGAGAATTGGTCATTGTAGTTGAAGGTGGTGTGCGAAGTTTTACATGCTGTGTCAGGCAGGAGGTCACAGAGGCAGATGTTGTCTTTGCTTTCAGCAACAGGAATGCTATCATTACAGCTTAGTTAACATCTTCTGTGTGTTTAGTATGGGTGTTTGGTTGGATAGACTAGGGAATCATGAGTGGCAGTCACAAAATGAGCTGCAGAAATGCAACTTATTAAGACCCGGGACTTACAAGCCCATGAGGAGTCAGAGGGTGCAGCAGCCAAACCTCAAGGGTTCACATCTGTCCTGTTTTGTTTAGGGATAATGTGGAGGTCATGAGAATGCTGGGAGTTGAAAATCAATGTGCTGCTACCTTTTTTTTTTTTTAATAAGTACTTTGTGATTTAAGAAGCATTGAGAATGAGATACATCTTTTTTCACAAGGAGTTATGGAGGCAAATGCCATCCCTTCCATGCTAGAGGTCAAAAGCTATTCCTGACAGTTAGGTCCAGAGTGGGTTGTCCTGGTGCAGTCAGGTCTGTCTCTTTTTGTCTGTGCTGCATACAAGACTGATGTTTCTTTTTGTTCTTGCAGCTTGCTCTGTTGCATAGTCTGCATCTTCTTTTTATAATTCTAAGGACTGTAAATGATACATCAGGTCCCTTCTGCTCAGTAACCTGCTCTGTGGACAATGACTTGAGAGCTGGTATGACAGCTCACAGACAGTTCCTCAGAGAAAACTCCACCTTCATAGTCCAGGTGTTGCCACGGTGGTTTTGCCTCAGCTTTGCTGGCCAAGAGGTGAGTCTTCCTGGAGATCTGTAATTGTGAAGGTGAACATGTTAAATGAAAGAGTTTTCACTGGGGTTAACCTCAAGGTGCTCGTTAAAGTCAGCATGCAGGATGATTATTACTGAAGCTCAGGTGAATGCTGTAAACTGATGAACCACCGTCTTTTGACTGTATCTGTGAGGTCTGAGGGTGCCTGCTGTATGGGACTGTAGAAAGAAGGCAACACTTGCTTTTCCCTAGATCATCATGTAATCCAAGTTAGTCATGCTTTTCCTGGCTTTCTTTGTGTTTTTGTTTTTGAATATTCAAACAAGGTTGGTTGGGCTTTTTTTGGTGTGATGTATACAGAACATGTTCTCCATAGGAAGTGTTTTATCTTGGAGCCAAGCCCCTGAAATTATGTGAGTCCACAGAGTATTTCTTCTGCTTGCTCTGCTCAGCCCACACCCTATAAAAAAATCTAGAACAAGGATAAGGTATTGGGAACTGCTGAAGTTCTAGATTACTTGAATAGCAAAATACTTACTTATTAACTAAAATTGAGATTATGTTGGAAGAATGCTGCAAAGGATGGATGGAGGCGGGGGAGAAAGCCCTCCATGTTTCCCTGCATATGTGACCTGATGGAAGGTGTTACTCTTCAACCTGTTTCGCTGATCACAGCATGGGAGCAGGGCAGTGAGTTAGCATTAAGCTAATGCTAACTCTTCAGGGAGCTGAGAGAAAGCAATGCAGCTGAGAGCAGCCGTGGGCAGTCAGATTCTGTGCCTGGTCTGGTTGATGCCCCTTTGATTCTGCCTGGATTTCACAGTGTTTGAGGGAGCTGGATCATTGGGTCATCTCCAAATGAAGTATCGTTATTTTTTTTTCCTTATTTTATTATTACTTTTTTATTCCAGGTGGTGACACCCTGCTTTTTTCCAAACAACTACGAACTGGTAAGTATTTTTGGCACTACTGATGTCCATCAGGTTTTATTAGGTTATAGGTTAGGTAATTGCTGTAGCCTCCTATATTCTCTTGTTACTTCAGTAACAAGTGCCATCACCTTTCCCTTGTGAAGGCTTGGCAAATCAAGGGTCTATTCCTGAAGCTTGTTACTGTGTCCTGTCCCATGCGGGGATCAGGCTGTTTTTTTGAGCATTTTGCAAGGCTAAGGATTAACTGGGTGAAATGTTTTCTGCTGTTTAGGATTTTTCTTAAACTGCGCTGGATAACGTGCAACCATATGCAGTTGTCCATATTACATTATCTGCTTTTGTTTGTGTGTTTTAAATAAAAAACAGATGGGCATTAATTGCTTCAACATACCAATGTCTTGTGTCAGCTTGAAAGCACAAATAGTGGTCAGTTTGGTTGGGGCCTGTTGTTTTTTGTTGGTGGTGGAAGAGAGGAAGTTCATGCACGCTTGCTCAGGATAGGAGGATGAGAAGCCTTTTCTGGCTTGTGTGACTGAATTTGGTTATTTTAGCTCCAAAGGTAACATGAATGATGTCTGAAGGATGGGGTGTAACAGTTATTTATTGAATCAGCACTGCCACCTGCTAGTGTCATTACTAGGACTGATCAGCTAACAGCTGATGCCCAAGTGTCAGCCAAGAACTCTGTGTATTGTAGGTATGTGATGCAGCCACTGGCAATTAGGAAGCCTGCATCTCACTTCTGCCTTGCTATGTGAATTGGCCAAGGCACTTTGCATATTTTTGTGTCTTGATTTCCCTGCTGGATACTTACCTAATACAAACCACAGAAGTAAAAAGGTGCTAGAGAAGTGTTGGTTCATGCTTTTCTTAATTATTATCCTTTAAAAGAAAGGCTGGAAACCTAAAAGTGATTTGTGGTATTATGAGGAATGTGGATATCAACTCATGGGATGTCCCTCCTAATTTTGACCCAGTAATTTTATGAATTAACCCACGTCACAGTCTGAGGATCCTGTATGGCATTACTGCTAAAATTATAAATAGAACAGAAACCCTTTCTTATGTCTGCAGCTCACAGTATTAGATGTATACTGGCAACCACCACTGCTATTTCTTTTGTGTTGTGCATACAACCTGAATATTGATTCTGACATGGAAAATTTGTCATTGTGATTCAGCCACAATTTTAAACATACAGCAAACTGTGGGAAATGTTACCAGTCGTTACTGTTAATAATTCTGGTCGAACTTGGTTTATGTGAACTGTGAACATGGGGCAGTGCTGGTGATCTGGGCCCAAGGGACTCTGCGATCTGCTGACAGCTAAACAGTATGGATGGCAAAAGTGGCCTAACCTGTTCTGGTTCACTAGCAGGGATGAAGCCAAAGGTATATTCAGTTCCTGAATAAAACATTTACTAGTTTTAGGCAAAAGAAAGGGTGGAATTCTATTTAAATTTCTTGCAGGGAAAGCTGTAGGTAAAATTTTTTCACTACATAGTGTGCAGTATGTTCTTATTACTGAGAGTGATACTAGCAATGTAGTTTGCTTTTGATGTGAAATGTGACCTTCTGAGAATAGGAGCCTGCCTTGTGCACAAGTAAATGTTATCTGTTTAGTGAAGAGTTCTGGTGTTCTGAAGGAGGATAACCTGTGACCATCTTAGCTGTAAGCAATTTCTTGTACAACTATTTTGAGTGTAAAATATTGAGAAGATCAAAAATAAGTAGCTGAGATCTTCAGATAATAGGGAGGGCAGTACTCTATTCAAATTAACCAAAACTTTGTTGCATTGCAATTTGCTGCTGAACCATAGGTTTATCCCCATTTGTTCCAGCCAAGGAATTCCAACATTTTAGTTCTCAAATAAAACAACGCATATGCCTGTTCTAAATTAGTGCTACATGTATTTAGCCAATGTAGGGGTTGCCTGTATTGCTCTCCTTAATGTGGCTTATAGCAAGAACTGTAGTTAAACTGTGGCATGTTTGTTGGAAGACTGTGGAAGCCTGCTGAAACTCACAGATGCTCTTTTTTTTCAGAATGTGGGTTTTATTGATTATTTTCATCTTGGATGTCTGTTTCCAAAGAGGCCCTTTCTTCCCACTTCTCATGAGCCATGTATCTTGAAGCTTTCCAATGACATCAGGACCCTCATATATCAACCCAGTGCAGCTGTTAAGAGTTTCAGGTGCTAAAATACAAACCAGCTGCTGTTAAGTGTTCTAATGCTACTTATTTTATGTTGTCATGCTCCTTCCTCTGACCAGGGAAAGGGCGATGATGTTAGTCCAGCTCTGTTAATTCAAGTCAAATGTTTAGCAAAGATGACCTGTTCTGGTACACTTCATTTTATTTCATGAAGAGGCAATGGGTTATTTGTGGCAATGGACTTTCATTGTAGAGATGTATGGCATGACCCAAAGATTTTAAAAAAGAAAAAAAAGGGTAAAGAAAAGTGCCATGGTCACTGGTTTTTTAATCCAAGAGCTAACTTAGCCTATGTAACAGTTCTTATAAGCTTTGATAAAAATCAAAGATGGCAAGTCTGTTTAAACAGCCTTTTCTGGCATTGTTGGATCTTATTTTGAAAGATTGACAATTACTCAGTTGATCTCATTTTTTAAAATCAACATTTTTGATTAGAAAAAAAATTGCGAACAAGTACACACATTTTCTTAAACAAGTCTTTTTCTCTAGTGCTGCAAAAAGAAGAGAAAGTTGAGGCCCTAAACTTAAAGCTCCAAATACTTTTTATTTCATCTATTGCTTTAAAAAGATAAAAATAAAGGGAATGCCATGGAAGGATTTTATTTTTGATGTCATTTTTAGATTCTAGGAAGTATTCTAGGACAGTTTAAGATGCTTCAAGAGGGCAGTAAGTTTGTCTCCTTCACTGACATTTTTTTCCCCATCCTTCATGATAGTGTATCTTTGAAAAGAACAAAGGGAATGAAATCTTAATTCCTCAGAGGCCCCTCACATAATGTGCCAAATGTCTTGTGGTAATGAAATGTGGCGTGAAGACCCGAACCCCTTAGCATACATGGATTCTTATCTTAAAATTACTCCATTGGTTGAATGGTCCTTATCACTGCATGACTTGTCAGTTTTAAGGCATGGTTAAGTAGTGATCTTCACCAGAGAAATTTCTGATTTAACCTTTATAACCTTTCTTCTTCCCCCCCCTTTTCATTTTTTTCTTTTTTTTCCTACTGGTTATAAGGAATTCTGCATACCTGTAGTGCTGCCATTTAAACATCAAATTTCATAAACAGCTGTTATAATGTGGAAGGATTAAGTGGACACTTACCCAGCTACTTACTTTTTTATTGTAACATCACTTCAAACTGAAGTTTGTTCAGCTATTTTGCTAAGTCTCTGGTGGAAGTTTAATCATTTTGATAGACATTGGGGAGAGGTGGCAGTGGTTCGGCTTTCTTTGTTTTGCTAAACTCTGTTTTCCTTAAGTTTGCAAGCCTTTTTTCTGCTAGTGAAGAGAAAAATAAAAGACTTTCACATTCAGGCCCCTCCTAACAAACTAAAAACCTGATTTTGAACAGTGAGTCAGACTGTGCTCTGGCCTGTCTCAAAAGAGGAGGGGAACAGAATAAAACTAATTGTAGGAGAAAAGGGGTTTTTGGGTGCGTGTGTGTTTTTCATCTGTTTGGTTTTTAAGGAGTGGAAGAATACCTTGAAAAAATTGCTGAAGAAGCAAGTGGTGGAGTCACAAAGGCCTCATTGTACTTGCATGTCTCATTTTTACTTGAAATCTGTGGTAGTTAACACATAGCTTCATGTATCCAACCTAGTGCCACCATTTTCTCAAAAGAAACTAGAAGTGAATTTTTGTGAAAATTTATTATGATACAAAGAAAAAACAACAATGAAAAACCAAGTATATATGGGGAAAGAGAGGAAGAAAACAGAAAACCTCAAGAAAACTCAGTACACTAACAGTCTTTGAAAGAAAATGAGTCCTTTTTTGCAAAAAAACCCCTCCTTTTTTTTCCATGGTGCCTGGTGAATGCAGTCCTCCCCAGATGCTTTGGCTGAGAAAGATCAGTAGATATGACAACCTGTATTTTTATCCTTACTGCGTTCATTAACTTTTTAAAGGCATCTTCCCAGAAAACAAAAAAAAAATGAGGCGGTTTGTTGTTCCCATGGAGCACAGTCCATCTGTTTTTAATGTGAGCCTGCAAGAGATTTTTTGAGAAATCTGAGGCTGAATTACTGTTTGTGGTGTTGGGAAGGTCTGAGCGTGTAGATGAAGGATTGCATGCTCCAGTTTCATTTTAAGTGGGCCCTCATTACTAGAAGATGTAAGGTTGTTAGCTTGGGTTAATCAGGTATGACCTCCAAATGCCCTGGAGTATGGTGACAGTGACTAAGCTGAATTAGGAACTGACACATGCAACAATTTCACTCTGCCAGCTACACTTTTGGTTTCCGGTTTAAATCAGTAAAAGGTTTGCTGGAAAATTGCATCGAGTGAGTTTGATTTGTAATAAATTTCTGTGACTTATCGCTAATTCGTTTCCAGGTTTTCCTTTTTCTTTCTTCTTTCAGGCAATAGCATGGAAATCCTATGGAAAACTACGAAAACACCCAGCTCTGTTATTTACAGGGACTTGTTTCCCTATTTGCTACATCCAAACTTTAGCTCACAGGACCTGCGACACGCATACAAAGCAAGTGTTATACGCACATAGCCAGCATGATTTGGTGGAGGTAAAGGGCACACAAAGTCTACCAGACCTCTCCCTTGCTATGATCTTTGCTGCCTCGCCAGAGCAGTTCTGCTGGGGAGTGCTGCAGGCTGTACCTGCCTCTCTCGTGAATGTACTGCATATCACAGGAAGGGGAACGCGACAGGGCTGTGCTGTTCTCTATAGTTTGTTTGCAAAGGGTGGGAATATCCAGTGGAGGTTTATATTTGCTTTTTTAGTTCCTGCTTTGTTACCATCCAGAATCATAGTGTCCATGTCTCCATGCGAAGACATCAGTGGGCTTTGGAGAAACCTTTATGGAAATTATGTTCCTCCACTTCTGGTTCATACAGCTTTCCTGAACTGATGAGGAAGCAAATGTGCCTTGAAACTTTTTTTTTTTTTTCCTTAAAGCTAGCTCTTTCTTGCTATTCAGTTTTCCTGTAATAAATTTTGAGCTGTGCTTTTTTCTGCCTTTCCTTTTTTCCAGCTTCATCACCCAATAATACTCTACTTTTCTTGGTTTGTTAGTGCCATATTCCCCCAGTGCCATAGATAGCAGAAGCATGGACTGATGAAATGCCTTCTCGACAAAACCTGTGAGCTGCTGCCTGAATTGAAACACTTGACACGATTATTTTTCAGACTTTTTTGGATCTGCAGATCCCTAGAAGGGGGTTGATGTGGGCCTCTGTATAATGCATTTCTATGGGGTTTGCTTTTTGTTTTTATATTCCAAGTGCTTACCAGAGTAAGGCCATAGATCCCACAGGTCTGCAGAGTAGAGGTTCAAAAATGGCTATTTTAAAGTGCAGTCAGTGCCTTGTTCATAAATGTCTCTGACAGCCATAAAAGGGAACAGAGAATCAAACTGTGTGAATATGGACACCCCACTCCCCCAAATTAATGAAATGTAGTGATCCTGAATTGAGCTGCGCAAGTATACTAAATTCAAAAGCCACTCGTTATGTTGGCCAGGAGGGAGGGCTCATGTTGTTTCTATGAATGTTGGAGAATTACAAGATTTAATAAAAGTTGAAATACGAAGTTTTGTTATAATGCACTGTGTTTGGTCCCTGGTGTTCATCCAAAATGAAATGAAAATCAGGCTTTCTTTGAAAAAAAAAAAAAAAATCTGCAGAAATAGGGGATCAGTGAGAGGGAAAGGTTTGGTAGCTTCCAGAGCCAGGTTTGCCTGCTTGTTTGTTTATTTTCTCAAGGTTGACTCCTAACCTTACCACTGTATGGTACTGTTGTGGGGCAGAAGTATCTCTTTTTCAGGAACGTGACACAATTTACTATAGCAGGTAAATCTAGCAGCGCAATGTTCTTGCAAGGTATAGCTTGCTTCTTTCTGCCTTCCCAGCTTTCTTTTAGCTAAAGTGAGATTATCCATGTATTGGACTCCTCAGTATCATTAGTTTTCAGTTGGCATAAAAACTTTTCACATATGTTTGACTTCACTAAACAGCAAATGGACTTGTATAGATTTTGCTTGACTGCTCGCACTGGAAAAGGGAAATACACACTCCAGGGTAGGCTTTTTTTCTGCTATTCTTCATAATTTTCTCTTCTTTCATCGCTTACCTCGAGTCACAGATCTTACGTCCCTTGTGAACATGCTTTTAGTTAGTCTTGGAAAATGCTTTCTCAACAGTGGAATGTGTAAAAGGAAAGAACAGTACCAATCCCATCTCTATAAAGTGTGCCAGCCAAACATTAAAAAAAACCAAAACCAAAACCTTTACTGTGGCACTAAGTATTACAGTGTTGTGGAGGACTGCCATTTGTCTTTCAGAAGGAAGAGACAAATCCATTAGTGTTAATTTAAAAATCACATTTTCTTATGGTCAGTATTCATTGTGATAAGCACAGGTATCCATGTGGACCACTGTCTTCAGACAGAACTGTGAAGCAAATGTGATTCCTTAGGTTAAATTCTGATGTTTCGTCTGACTGTTCTATAATGGTGGATCATGTTTGCTCATTGCTTAACTAATCTTCATTCCCTAGCATCCCATTCAGTTTTAGTTCACTGTCATGTCAGAAATCATGCTGGTTTGATTTGCTTTGGGTTAATGTTTTCCACATGAGCTCAAAAATTTAGTACTTGCATGTAAGTAACAAAGTGTGTGTGGCCAAAGTGTTATGTATGAGCTTGCTTTTGATTCTTTTCACTTAATGTCATTAAATGCTGGAGTGAGAGAGGTCGAAGCTCAAAGTCTGTTTTTTGGAGAAATGTCACAGCACTACCTGGTAGATTTGGGGGAGGAAGGGAGGGGAGCCGGAGATCATTGGGATTTGGGTGCCTTTTAAAATGGAATCCAAATGAGAAGCTTTCAGGGCAAGATAGCCCTACTAATTAGCAAAACCTTAACAAAGGTGAAGAACCTGTGTGTCTTGAATGACCAAAGGGGGTAGAGCATCTCCTGTAGCATTCCTTTGAGGGCTGATGTGTGTTCCTTGTTTGTAATTACTAAAAGGAATATAGCTTTTTTTTTTTTTTTTGAAGTANAAAAGAAATTTTTTTTTTTTTTTTTTTTTGAAGTAGCAGTGTCATTTTATCTTTTGCTTTAATGGCCTTCTTTTTCCTTCTGAGAGGCTTTTCTAGGGAGCCAGTGGCAGGAATCTGTGATGGTTTTCTTCTGTGATGGCAGGAGGGGGAGGCGGGACAACTTTTTGGGAACAATTTTTCTTTGTTCCATAGCAAAGTGGTTTTTATTTCTAACCATGTGAATCTAATTTCCTTCGAACTGGCCTTATGGAAAGGTGTGGACAACAATGTTGTGTTTGATACTCTTGAAATGTTATGATTAGTGAGGTGCACAAGTAATGCACGTTAGCTATAATATACTGTCATCACAGTGTTCACTATTTTATATTGGGTCAAAGTATAGTGGCTGCACATGGGGCCAATGAGACGTGAGAGGCATCTAATCTCCTTTTGTCTCTGATTTCTAGTTTTACACTGGGAAGGTCATTCTCTTAATATAGGTCATAGTTTCCCCATGGAGAGTAGTAGCATTTCCCTTCCTTTTACAAGTAGTATTAGGAAAAAACACCCCAAAAATGAGATGTGATGAGATATTATAATGTGCGGTGATGTTTTTCATGTGAGGTAGCAGTTTTTTTTCAAACAGCAGTATGTCTTCCAACTGGGAGAGAGGAGTGGAAGAGAACTGGGGAACTGGAAACAGTGGCCATGAAGCAAATAGGATTGATGTCCATGTAGAAGTAAGGAAGGAGGGGAGGATTTTCACAGTTTTGTTACGGAGTTTGTAAGATCAGTAAATTTGGCCTGTTGTGGTTAGAATTTTTTGTTTTGCTTTACTTTTTTTGCCTGGATGTCCCATAGATTTATGTTAGCCTGGCTTCTTTGCCATCTCTATTCCGTTTTCTCTTTTGGGACTTAAAGACAGGAGATTTATAATTGGCACAGCTATGTCTTAGTTACATCAAGCCCTTTGCTATTAGCACTCTGTTCCCTCTCTAGTAAGGTGGAGAGAGCTGTTGCTCCTAGCAGAGTGAGAGAATATGAGGTGTTTTAGTAGGGGCTTGACAAGCTGGAGAGCAAATTACAAGGAAAAAATCCCTTTGAACTGGCAAACATTGGGTGTAAACCTCATTTTTGTCTCTATTTTATATGCAATAACACAAATAGGCTGCTTAGTTGTTCTGGAAGGGTAGGTGCCGAGTTCAGCTTGTGTATGAGCTTTCTGGGGAAGAGCAAAACAGGCGGTGCCTTTTCCCAAGCACTCTGCTTATGGAGCCCATGAAGTCTCTCCCTACGGAGACCTGCAAGTGAATCCAAAACCTGTATTTTGTTTTGCCTTTTTCTGTATGTGTCTGTTTATTTCTGCTAAGTAGCCGTGAGTGTCCTAAGACTGTAAAATGGTAGTAACTCAGGTTATAGTGATACAGCTGTTTGTCCTATGTATCACCTTTAATCTGCTGAGAAGAACTTGGAAGTTCCAATCATTTCAGGGTTTCTTGGTTGAATTAATAGCACTGGTCAGTCTATACGTTAGTTCTTCTGACTGGTGGGTTTGTGCGTTTAATGCTGTGGAGATTAGATAGCTGGCAAGCTAAGTCAAGTTTTTAAACAAAAAAATAAAAAAAGGTCAAAGCCTGTTCTTGAGGGTTAACCATGAGCCAGTCTCACATCATAAGGGTTATGGTCAGTGCAGGCAGGATGGATGTCCTGGTAAATTGTGTGTGGCTTCATTGAATTAAGCAAGGTGTTGCTGCTGTAGTTTACACTCTGAAAATCTGTAACTGTGTTTCCAGTTGAGATTTGCAACTAGAGTGTATCTGAACTTCAGTGACCTACCAAAAAAAGAGTTCACAGTTATAAAGCTGCATCTTTAGTTCAAAGCACCTTTCCCACTGCAGGATTTGGAGTCAAATTTTCAGTTCTGCCGCTACTGCATGGTGGAGTTGCGTGGCCATGCAGCTATGTTGGGGTACCCATAAGCTGTCTTGGGCAGAAGCTGGTATTCTTAGTTTGGGCAAGCGTGTTCCTGTGTGTATGTGCTGGTTTACTTTTTTTTTAAACACTTTCCAGGCTGTAAGTTACTGCACAGTCTTGAAGTTGCAGGAAAATCCAGCTCTGGTCAGCAAAATGATTCTACAGGAAGAACTGGGTTTTCATTTTATGGTCTGTGCCATTTTAAGATGGCCTGGTTGTTTACCCACAATTAGAAAGCAGTTTCCTGAGACTTTTTCCCTCCTTTGGGTGTGCTCTCCAAATAAGTAAGGTTCAATATCAGTTACTCTCTTACCTGTCACTTAGTCTGTATGTGGTAGTATACCAGTGAAAATTACGAGGAGGAAAAACATGTTTCATAGTGCATTTTTATGTGTTCCTTTTCTGCCCCTTTTAGTTTATGCTTTAAATGTACAAGATAAATACATAGTTTGGTTTGCATAAGGTTTGTGCTTCTCATCCTGAACTCTTGCAAAGTGTTGCAGAGTGCTGTTTTAACGGCTGTTATGTTTTGTACCAGAGGTGTCTATATTTCAGTGGTGGATATATTTCAGTAATTCCTGTTCTGTATACAATTTGCATGCAAGGTTTTCCAGATTGTGAAGTAATTTTGCATTCCGCAGGGTAAAGATGCAGATGGGCTGTTAGCTATAATGGTAACACTGTTGCTACAGCAGCAGTGTAGCTTGTGACAATTTAGCTTTGATGCCTTCTGAGCAAAACCTTGTTGATTTTTGCACAGAATTTGAGGTTGTCTTTTGAAGCAATATTTTTATGCAGTTGAACATTAGGTGTTGCTCTATGCACGATGGACTCTGCAGACTGGAGGAATGGGGAGCACTGGAGTTTGGTGTAGTGTTATCTAACCTACAGCACTGACTTAATTCTAGTGTTTCTTAGTTTTCTCATTTTTAGTGTTTTTCAAGGTGAAGAACTTCTGTTATTCTCCCATTATAATTCCAAATGGTAAAATCCTTCATCTAGTGTATCTTTGAAATGCCAAATCTTGACTTTGTTGAAATCTGAAGCAAACATTTTGAGGGGTTTTTTAACCCAGTTTTACCACTGTACTTCCCCATTACATTACCTTGATTTCATGCTGAT
Source organism: Pandion haliaetus (assembly GCA_013401275.1). Lineage (NCBI taxonomy): Eukaryota > Metazoa > Chordata > Aves > Accipitriformes > Pandionidae > Pandion > Pandion haliaetus. The sequence continues at coordinate 162,112 of VYZV01016395.1, forward strand.
AGTAGCCATGGATAAAAAAAGCATGTACTGATGGAAGGTTGTGCTTCTGGTGATTCATGTTAGATTTTCGTAGTAATGGATAGGCTCATTTCTTTTAAAAGGTTTATTTTAAACCTCAACGGATAAAACTTAGCGTGTTTTAAAGCCTTGAGTAGAGATGTTGCACAGTGCTTAAAGAAAATCCGAGGCAGTTCACTTTATCAATACCCACGCCAGTGTCTGTTTTCATGAAAAAGCATAAAATGAGAGACTGGGGAAAAAAAGCAAAAGGGAGTACATAGTTAACAGCGTACATCTCCATGTATATTGTAACTGGGAGTAAACACCCTCAGTAGCTGAGTGCTGGCTTACAAGACCTGAATACGCAGGATGATAATGTAAAATCAATTTGTTTTCTGTTTCTGTTTGAAAGATAGTTTTGTTATTAATACTGTAGAACTTGTGTACTTCTGAATAATTTTTTTTATTTGTTGTGTGTATACATTAGGAGGGCATTTCTTAGAATATAGTTAAACTCTCTGGAAAATTAAAGCCAGTTTTGTTAACTTTTCTCCTTTTGCAGGCTAATAACAATGAGGCCGTTAAAAATCATGTAACCAGAACTGTAAGTAATTCCATTTTATTTATTTCTTTTTCCTTTACTTGGCCTGATTTATTTTCCTGTTTGTGGCTGCTTATTTTTATTACATCTTCATAAAGCATTCGTTGCTAGCCATTTTCAAATTATGCACTTTGTTTTTTATACTGTGTGAAATTAGTCTTTGATTAGGATAATTAGTGGTTTTTTTACCCCCTGAGTTTATCCAGGAACAATGAAATGAACTCTGTGTTCCTTACTTCTGAATGAAGCAGGGGAGAAGTGAAGAGAAATACTAACATCTTCATAGACTGATTGTATTTCAAGGAGGTCAGAAATTCAAGAGATTTTTTTTTTTTCAGCAGCAAGAATGTTAATTCTTGTATTGTGGTCAACATGCAATTGATCTTTTAGCCTTTATTTCTTCAAGCGACTGTGCCATGTTATTTACAAAACAAATGAAATGCTCATTTCCAACCCTTCATTATTATTGCTGCTGTAGTACTATGGTACAAGTAACATTAAATACATTTATTGAAGTACAATAGAACACAGTCTTCTAAGTGATGTAGAAATTTCTGTAAATGGGGAAGTATTGCACATTTCAATACTGATAGTACTTATGAGTATACTTCTAGCATAATTTCTGTGAAATAAGTTAAGACAATCAAAGAAGAAGGGAATTTTTGAAGTCCTTAGCAGTTGCCTTTTATCAGAGATGCGAAGTTTCTTTGATTTCTAAATAAATCATGGGAGATGCCTATAGGTAACTATCTGTTAGTAGGGAACTGTGATTCAGGCAGGTATTTGATTCACCGCTGTAAAGATGAAGTTAACATTTAAAAAGGTGCAGAGGGAGGGACTTGCAAGATGCATATGGTCTTCACCGATTCATTGTTGAATTCAAGAGCAGCTCTCTATTGCAATAAGTCAGCACCTATTTCACAGTGTGTCGTGGTTTAACCCCGGCCAACA